>MJUU01015446.1:11951-62126 GCA_002080025.1 Modiolus philippinarum | reverse complement strand
GAGCTACAAGGGGTCAAAGGGGCCAAAAATGCAATTTTTCTAAATATGTCAAATCTTTATTTTTCATCGGATTTCGATGGGATTTTTTCTTTGGATTCCTCTTGAGCTAACCTTCAGTATTATGTCAACGGATTTTTTGTAGGTCTTACCGTTTCTGAGCTACAAGGGGTCAAAGGGGCCAAAAATGCAATTTTTCTAAATATGTCAAATCTTTATTTTTCATCGGATTTCGATGGGATTTTTTTCTTTGGATTCCTCTTGATATAAGCTTTCAGGAATATGTCAACGGATTTTTTGTAGCTCTTACTGTTTCGGAGCTACAAGGGGTCAAAGGGGCCAAAATTGCAATTTTTCTAAATGTGTCATATCTTTATTTTTCATCAGATTTCGATGGATTTTTTCTTTGAATTTCTATGGATGTAAAGTTTTAGTTGATAGTACATATTTTGCATAGCTCTTACGGTTTTTTATCAGTAAGTAATCAAAAGGGTTTTTTCCCTATTTTGTTTCTAGCTAATAACTGTGTCTAGCTTCTTTTTGTGTCCATCTAATTATTGTGTCAAGCTCTTTACTGTGTCCACATTCACTTTAAACTACTTTTGTTGAAATTTCAGTGGTCGACATGCTGCGGTCGTATCATGCTGCGCTGGGCGTAGCCCTTTATTAAATTCTAGTATGATGTTTCTTGGCACATTTTTTAGCCCAGGCTATAATTTTATGGTCCCGTCCCTGCCCGTTTTAGAAAAAGGGGCCAAAAGGGGTTAAATTGGTTGTTTTCACATATTTGACTGTAGAATCTTTATTATTTATCGGATTTTGATGGGGTTTTTTTCAGTAAACTCCTTAGAAAATTTCCAATCTGCTCTATGCCAACGGATTTTACGTGGCATGTACCGTTCACGAGATAAATGGGCCCAAAAGGGGCCAATTTCAAAAATTTGATTTTTTAATTTTTAGTCCGATTTTGATGCAATTTTTTCCAAAGGATTCCTTATGAAAAATTATTACAGCGTTCTACTATTAGATTTTTGGTAACTTGTTTCCTTACCCAGCTATGAGGGGCCAAAGGGCGCCAAAATCATAAATTTACAGATAACCTAAAATTTTTATTTTTCATCGGATTTCGATGGGAATTTTTTCTTTGGATTCCTCTTGATGTAAGCTTCCAGAAATATTCAATGGATTTGGCGTAGCTCTTACCGTTTCCGAGCTATAAGGGTTCAAAGGGGCCACAACTGCAAATTTGCAGATTGCCTGAATTTTTTTTTCATCGGATTTCGATGGGATTTTTTCTTTGGATTCCTCTTGATGAAAGCTCTCAATAGTGTGTCAACGGATTTGGCGTAGCTCTTACCGTTTCCGTGCTATAAGGGTTCACAGGGGCCAAAACTTCAAATTTGCAGATTACCTAAAATTTTTATTTTTCATCGCATTTTGATGGGATTTTTTTCTTTGGATTCCTCTTGATATAAGCTTTCAGCAGTATGTCAATGGATTGGGCATAGCTCTTACCGTTTCTGAGATATAAAGGGTCAAAGAGGAATCATAATGAGTCATAAGGGCTAATTTTTATTTCCCTAGTTTGTGTCCAGCTTATTACTGGGTCAATCTCCTTATTGCGTCCATCTAATTATTGTGTCAAGCTCTCTCGTTTGTCATACTCACTTTAAAGTACACTTTTTTCAAATTTCAGTGGACGACATGCTGTGGTCGTATCATGATGCGCTCGGCATAGCCCTTTATTTTTAATTTTCATCAGATTTCATTTGATTTTTTGTTTGTTTTGGAGTCCTCTTGTTGTAAGCTTTTGGTAGTATGTCAAAAGATATTGCATAGCTCTTACTGTTTCTTAGCTATAAGGTGTCATAGGGGCTGAAATTGCAATTTTCCAAATATGTAAAATCTTTTCTTTTTTTTAATGGGGCTTCTTTCTTGGGATTCCTCTTATCGTATAGTTAAAATAGTATGTTGACCAATTTGACACACCTCTTACCGTTTCCAATATATACATGTATAAGGAATTATAGGGGCTAATTTTTATATACCTTAGTTTGTGTGCAGCTAATTACTGGGTCAAGCTCTTTATTGTGTCCATTTAATTACTTTATCAAGCTTTTTACTGTGTCCTCGTTCATTTTTAATAACACTTGTTCAAATTTCAGTGTTCGACATGCTGCGATCGTATGAGGCTGCGCTCTGCATAGCCCTTTATTTCAGATTTTTTAAATGTTTGTACCTTGTCATTTTAGCTCAATACAAACCACATGGTGACAGCATGGAATCCACTACTCATCTTAAACCACTGAGTGGAATTTGGTGAAACTTATGTAGTATCTTAATTGTAGATGTGCACTACCCTTTTGTTTTCTATCAATTTCTTTTTTTGCAGATTTTTGACATGTTTTGAACTTTGTCATTTTAGTTCAATGCAAACACTTTTGTGACCACCTGGTATCCACTACCACTCCTTGACCACTGATATGAATTACATGAAACTTATATAAGACTTTTATTATATAGAAAAGATGTGCACTACGCATTTTGTTTTCCAATAATTCCCTTTTTCAGATTTTTGAAATGTTTTGTACACCTGTCATTTTAGCTCAATGCACACCACATGGTGACACCATGATATCCATAACTCCTCTTAAACCACTGAGTGGAATTGTGCAGATTTTTGACATGTCTTGAACGTTGTCATTTCAGCTCAATGTTCCTAGACCACTGATTGGAATTTCACTGAACTTATGCATGACATTCATAACGTACTATAGATGTGGACTACGCCTTTTGTTTTCCAATAATTCCTTTTTTTAAGATTTTTGACATGTTTTTGAAGTTTTCAATTTACCTCAACGCGAAAAACTGGTTTCCACTACTACTCCTAGACCAATGATTGGAATTTGAAGCAGCTAAGTAACATAATGAGATGTCTACTTTGCACTTTATTTTCCAATAATTTCTGTTTTTCCAGATGTACAAAAAATTAGGAAGACATGGGTTATCCGTGGCGCACTAGGACACAGTAACTCGAGTTTTCAACTAGGAGCTCAATTTCATTAAAGATTTCCTGGCTATTAGTGGGAATGGTTTGAATTTGGTCTAAAGCTTTGAAATTATGAGATGTATTGTGTAAGCGATTTTCAAGTGTGTCAGGCGTCCACTTCTCTTTGCAATACTATGATTTTAACTATAAACCAAATTGTCGGCATAGATTTCGTGGCTTGTACTCGTGGGAATGATTTGAAATTTAGTCGGATGCTTGGAAATGATCAGTTGTATTGTGATTTGTCACATGACTACTTCTTTTGATTTAACTACGAACCTAACTTTCGTCAAAGATTCCTTGGCTTGTATTATAGTGGGTGGTTTGATGTTAAATAACAAAGTGACTGTTAAGTTAGTTTCTGCATATGCACATTTCGACAACTAATGTCTCTTTAGGGCAGATCAAATCAAAATATTTGGAAATCCATATACTGAAATATATAAAAAAGCTTAGGGAGAACAAATTACCAATAGGGTTTAAATGGATGAGCCAAAATCAGCCAAGGACAGAGCTATGCGAGAGGGAGATACTCCTTAATTTTGAAAACAATTTTGTCAAATCTAGATATTGCAAGATTTCAAATAAAATAAATTGATGACTCAATTTGGGATATGTAAAATTTCGGTTTTCAATAGGAAATTCACAGAAGCTTAACATTGAACCTATGAGAAAACCATTTTAATATCTTCACCTCAAAAAATTCTTGGCGGATTGTAAGCAAACTGTAGGTACAACAGTCCTTAGATGATTCCCTTAAAAGAGCGAACGACAGGTTGGTTTCTCAAGAGAGCCTCCAGCGGAGAACATATATAGTTTATCAAAAGACCCTTTATTCCTCTGAAACCACATAGGCAATTGAACAAAACTTAGGCACAATTTATTGCTCGGGTGGTCTAATTTAAAACTGTGTCTGGAAGATCCAGACCTTATCTAAGTTCACCAACAGCGGGGAATTTAGTTTAGCAATGAACGCTATGGGAAAACACATTCAAAGATGTTCTATTCGGAAGGCACTGGACCAATTTTAATAAAACTCGGTAGCAGTTGTTCTTAGTGACCCTCTTTAAATATTCATTTCTTCATCACAACGAAGATGGGCGCCAGCCCAGTGGATGGCATAGCAAAACATTGGACCCTATGAGAGAGAATTCAAAGATTTTCTCATCTGAAGACAATGAGAACCAAACTTGGGAAAAAATGTTCGGCAAGTTTGCACCTCATCAAAAGGCTGCTAGCGGGGAACTTATTTAAACATTTTACTCCTTATACAGGAAAACACATTCAGAGACCTTTTCCTCTGAAGCAACCTGGTCATGCTAGGTTATTACAGGTCATAGGCGTAAAAAAAATCCATGGGTTTACCAGATGAAGATTGTCAGGTATAAAAAGTTAACAATAGGAACGATAATAACTTTATTGAAAAGCACAATTTTACTCCCTTGGGAGTTGATGGCAATACATATAATTACAGTACAAAATAAACAAATATACAAGACATTTCGAACTCTTTACCATACCATTTTATCAAACAACTCCCCATTGATAACAAAACGTTACCTTCTTTCAACAAATAACTCCACATGACAAAGTTGACTACGTGTAGACAATTCGGTTGAGGGTGTAAACCCAAATCAATAAACTGACACCCAAACTAACGAAGACTTGGAATTATTGAAGTATATTGACAAATCGCAGACATACAACAAAACAAAACAGTTAAGTATTCTACTGCCGTTGTTTAAGTAAGGATACTAATATATTTACCACTATCATGACATACTCAAATTATACAGATATTCAACAATTAATCTTGAAGATCATTGAATGTATGGTCAAATGTTAGGCATTGTCAAGGTTTAAAGTAACAAAATATCAGCTCGTTCATGCAATTGCCTGAAAGATTGTTTTCATTCTTAGACGGATTATTGCACAAGATGTGTAGAAGTATATATGTAACCACAAGATTGATTGAACAAATTATTATAAGAGTTATCGAATTTTGAACGTTTTAAACTAAGTTTAAAAATACTTCGTTAGTGCAATTGCCTTAAAACCGCGCCACGGGTGGCGTTCATACTTTGTTGGGTTGTTGTCCATGATGTGTAAATGTTCATTACTCGTTGCCGTATTGATGCAAGAATTTTTGTGTAAGGTGATGGACTTTGACTGTTTTTCCACTGAACTACCAAAATATAGTTCACTTTTCTAAAACCGCTAAATTGATTGCTTTTAAAGGGTTAAGATTGTTGTTCATGATGTGAAAATATGCATGCTATTCCCATCTAGGTATTTTTTAATGCTTCCATCAACATAAAGGTGTTGGTATGTCAGCGGGCTCACTTTATTTCAGACTTCCATTATACACTTTTGTCCAATATATGGAATATAAACACTAGAGTTTTATTATTTGTTAAGCGACGTTCGTTATTGTGAAGCCGCTCATCAGGTGTCTGTACTGTATTAACTTGTCCTTGCTAACTCTTTTGACGAAATGTATACCAAGTAAATCAAATCTGCAATAGTTTCCCTCGATGACATGTGCTGATTGTATTATATTTGTCTTGGTTCACATGTACATATGTAATATTGGAATAATCCTACCTTGGTGCGATTCAGATGCTTGTATATATTTGACAAAATACGCAGTTGCAAAAGTTTTTTTTTAATTTAAATATTTTCTCAGAAAAAGATGAATACCATTAGCGGGAGTCGGAGGCAGGAGTTCTGGATGTTGGGACCTCCCCTTTTCTGGATTCCCTCTCTCAATTTCGTGCAGAATTTAGGCAAAAATTTATTTAAAAATGACCAAAAAATCGACTGGATCTCTTTTCTACCCGTTTTTTCCGGAACCCGATTTGGACCGACTTTTTCGAAGGTTGGGTCTGCCGGTGAATATTGGCTATGGGATAGCTCAAATATTTAAATATGTGACTGTTAAATCCAATTAGATCTTGTAGTTTGTTTTCCGAAATAGCTTGTATTAGGGAAAGGCGTACGCCAAAGAACTGTATTTTAATAAGATTGTAAGTCCAGGATAACAAAAAAGTTTTTATTTTAAAAAATCATTTTTCAGCGAGATTCTGATCTGGGGAATGTATTGGTGGATAGGTATATTCCACTCTTCTGCCACCCCCCCCCCCCNCCCCCCCCCAAAAAAAAAATAAATAAATAAATAAAATAAACAATTTTTAAAAATCAACCAAGAACTTGGTCTGCTTGTTTGTGCCATCTTGCATATTTGTCTATTAAATATTACTAATTCACCGGGAAGAATATCAAGTCTGCCAAAGCTGTCTACGTATTGCAATTGAAAATTGCAGAGGTAAGATTTGTCGTCGTATTACTGAATAAAGTGTAATGGAAATTCGTGGATCTTTTCAGTGGGGTCAGACTCCTCCGCGTTTGTATAAATTCTTTTTTTAGCTCTATAATAAGGTAGATATGTATCTAAATATGTTATTTCAGAATTATATATCATAATTGGTTTAATCAAGGAGTCAAACAGATTGCATGCTACATTTATAGGAACATTATTCAAAGAGTTCATATAAGACTTCAGTGAAATTAAACTTTTCTTGCCTTATTGACAAGGTTTGTTGTACTTGAAGTAAGATTACGATTACTTTTTAGAAGTATACCAAGAAAACTTTGTTCAGACGTATTCATAATATCAATATTTTTATACTTGACAAAATGAGGTTCAGTCTTTATAATGACAGAAACAAGTTTAGTTGTTGAAAATTCAAGCGAAACGAATATAAATAAAAAATACACAAATAAAAATGAAAAAAACAAAGATAAAAATAAATTAAAATCTTATTATGATAATGATTATTTAAATAAAATTCAGAAACTTGAAGATAAAAATAAACTGAAATTATTTTAAGATATAAAACAGTCTATTGCCAAAGATTATTACTTGTCTTGTTGGAGATTTGATTATCGAAAAATTATTACAAAATTTAGAGTAAGTGCTCACAATCTTTTAATTGAAAAAGGCAGATATTTAAAGATTCCTCGAGAAGAAAGATTATGTAAAAATTGTAACGTAATAGAAGATGAAACACATTTTATATTAAATTGTAACATTAATAGAACTCTAACAATAGATTTTATCAGCTTTTTAAATAATAATGTCAATTTTTGTGAATTGAATGAAAATGAAAAATTAGTGTACATCCTCAACCCATCCATCTTAGAGCTTGTGTATAATTTAGGTTCATTTTTGAAAAAGTCATTAGAACTTAGAGCAGGGGAATCATAATAATCATTTGTTTATATTATATTGTTTTATATTGTCAAATACATAATTTTGTATATATGGCAAATAAAGTTCTTGCATTCTTGTATATTAGTTGTAAGAGTGGGACGGATATTAAATTCAGTTAAACATTGTGAGACGGGAAATCAAAGAAGTTCACTTGCAAGTTCAACAACTATACTCGGGGGGTGGTAACTTCCATTATAATGGTATACTGGGATGTGCAAAACATTTTGGTATAGTTCACGTGCAAATTCAACAAAAACACTCCCGGGGGGGGGGTAACTTCCATTATTTTGATATACTGTGATGTGCCAAAATTTGGGTGTGTTTATTTGCATGAAATATATAAATTTTGGTGTGTTTTAAACAACTTGCATATAAATTTGCATCAAGAAAAAATAATTTATATAAATGTTGGTAAGAAAAAAAGCCCCCAAAATTGCAATTATTTATGAGACAGCAGTGTTATTTTCTTTAAATGTACAATAAACGTACTTAATTCTTTGATTCTTTTATCTTTTTTAATTTTCATGTTAAAACAATGGTATTTTAATATATTCGGGTCCTAAATTTAATGTTTTTATATAAATTTGGGGTATGCTTTACGCACGGGAATATATAAATTCCGGGTATGTTTTCGTGATCGATTTGGCACATCCCTACCCAAAAATATTCCAAGTTCCCACCCCCCCAACTGGGACTCTACTTGTGCGACAACTGGAATGATGAAAAACAACATAAGTATCAAAACTGACACAAGCAGAGATAATTATAGGAGTTGATCCCCGTTATACAGAACGAACCTTTCAACTGTCAGTAGATCCAGCCACCCCCTCTAAAAATAATAATCTAATGGCCAACCACAAAACTCATTAAACATTTTTTTCAACATAAAAATAACTGGTGAAATCCAAGATTTTCGCCACGATCCAACAAAGTTCAAACTACGAGCCCTTCAACCTCGTTCAAAGAACCGAGTTAAATGGAACAAGCTTTCCATAGTCCTTGGTGGTCTCTCCAAAAATAAATGGAATATCATCGGTCGATGTTGTATGATGTAAAAAAATGTATAATTTATTCGTATTCTGGTGGAATATTAGGATATGAAAAATTTGCCTCTTCAACCTCTAGAGATTTATCAGTTTTGTCGTTTTCTACAAGAATATTTTAGAATATGAATACTTTGCGTATGTAACAGATTTGCTAGCCTATGTAACAGAGTTTCTAGTTATGTCGGTTACTTTTCGTCATGTTTCACACACTTATGTACTTATACAGAATACGCCTTTATTGGAAAAATATTTTATTTTGATCGTAATGTAGGTCAAACTATTTAACAATTTTTAAGAATACATTTTTTTTATAAAAACTTCGGTAAAAACTTGGACAATTTAATGTATCTTTATTCACAAATGCACAATTGTGCCATATATTCTACCTACAACGAGATACAAAAGAAATCACATGCTTGTTCTAATTATGGTTTCTCACTTCAGTGCAAGCCCCGCCTTGTTGTTATCGACAAGCCAATGAAAGTAAACGTTACATTTTTGCTTACAAACAATTTGTCAAGGAACATCCTAGCGCTAAGCTTTCTTGCAGTTCATTGTACATACAAAAGAGTTTTGAGAATTTGAGAAAGAAAAAATCTTTCCAGTCACAAGTCATTCATGTCCTCCTATAGTATCCATACAAAAAATAAGAATCAAGACCTGAAATACCTATATTTGGTACCAAAAATTCACAACAATCCATATAAGGAAAGATACATTGCAGGATCTTCATCTTGCTCAACTACTGAATTGTCTATTGATACTACCTAAAATTTTGTCTGCAGTCAAAGACAGGCATGAAGTATACTGTAAAACTATTCATGCCCGAAGTGACATAAATCGCATGTGCATACTAAAAAATTCGAATCACTTATTGGGAAATTTTAAATCCCGTTTATTTTCTCAAATACTTTTTTTGACAACATTTTATTTTTCCACACTGTATACTACACGCTACCTCGTGATAAATTAAAATCACGAATTAAAAGTACTAGTATCTTTCAAAAAGCCTTTTCCGATTAAAAAAATATTTTGTATTAGGCTTTTAATCCACAGTTTTTCAAAAAAAAAACAATTCAAAAGGAAAAGTATGATTCGATGAAAAACAGTTGTGCATAAGCCTTTTTACTATTTGATCATATATTTATCATATTTGAAGGTGAAATTTATCAACAGCAAGTTTGCATATCAATGGGCGCTAATTGTGCTCCTTTACTCACAGACATGTTTTTATATTCTTACGAGACTGGCTTTCTTCAGGGGCTCGTAAAAGATCATAAGATAAAAGATGCTATATCCTTCAATTCCACTAATTAAATTTGCAGAAACGTCGGTATTTTGTTATTTTGTTTCTTGGTCGATGCCTCTGCTGGTGGACTATTAGTCCCCGGGGTTTTCACCAATCCAGTAGCCAGTACTTGGTGCTGGCCCGAAAACTGTTTTTTTAATTTTGCAATATCTAAATTTAAGAAATTTTGTTTAAAACTAAGGAGTATCTCCCTTTTGCATAGCTCTGACCTTAGCTTGTTTTGGTATCCTGTTTGGATCCTATTGGTAATTTGTTCTCTATCAGATTTTACACATATTTCGGTATATGGATTTCCAAATGTTTTTATTTGATCTGCACCGAGGAGACATAAGTTGTCAAAATGAGCATATGCAGAAATTAGATTTACAGTAACGTCGGTATTTTGTTCATTATTGATGTATAGATGATGTTCTTTCATCAATAATGCATTTTCTTTTGCTTTTTCCCATTAATATATCCATCAGAACTAGAAACAAAGGAAACGACAGCAGCCACAAAATCTACATCTTTTTTGGACTTGCATCTCAAATTTGGCGAAAATGGTCATTTTAGTACTAAGATTTACGACAAAAGGGGCAATTTTAATTTCAAAATTTTCAATTTCCCTGACATGGATAGTAATATTCTAGGTTCTCCTGCTTACGGAGTGTATGTTTCACAATTGATTCGTTACGCAAGAGCTAGCATAAATTATACAGACTTTCTCATCAGACACAGTTATCTCCGTTTGCCTTATTAATCAAGGCTTCAAACAATTCCGTCTCATACGATCATTTAAAAAGTTCTTTGATAGATATCAGTCCCTTGCGAAAAAAATTAAGATTCGGTCCTAACTCTGATTCGAAATTCCTTTTTTACTTAGTCCTTGGATGATAATTCCTATCAACTGTCTATGACCTTTCAATAGCAATTGCTGTTGAGTTTCTACCGGACACTACTGCAATGGAAGACAAGGTTTTGCATGCCATAAAACCGGTTTAACCCACCATTTATTCTAAAATGTCTGTACCATTGCGATCGACATTTTCCCAGATGGTTTCCACCTATTTTTTCTTTTTGTCTCATTGACTTCGGCTCTTGACAACCCTGTTCGATAATTCTGTTATTAACCCAAGGCACACATTGTATGCACTTTACTGAATTCTACAATATTGCTGAAAAAATTGTGATAACTTGCCATATTTCAGAGAAACCAATTATCAAACAGTAACATTTAATAGCAGTGATTTGGAAGCAATGATATAACATAAAAGATCAGAACTCAATTAGTATGGAATAATTTCCTTATCCTTTTAATGTACAGAATTTCGCAAAATCAATTAAAAGAATTACTTAGATTTCAACTATTACAATCTTAATGTTCTTTTGAATTCAGACTTTGCATAGTGGTTCCATTTAATTATAGTTTTTGCTAGAAAATCTAAATTTTAATGGACGAAGATCTTGGAAGCAGGCTTTTGTTTAATTTTTACAAATTTAGCTGTTCTGAAAATTTCATCTGTTAGTAACTTAATGACTTTATCATTTCCTCAAGACCGCAAATCGTTTATTTTATTTCCTAAATTGATGTTTACTTGTGATGTTAGCATTCATAGTGGGGCACTGACAATTCTGCCAATTTTCCTTAATGGGGACATTAACAGTTCCAAATAATTGATATAGATTTTTGATTACAAAATTATAAAATGAGAATGGTTTTCAAGGTTTGTTTGACTTACATTATAGCGTGTTTCAAAATAAATTAAATTAATCTGATGATAGAACATTTCCATTAAGTTTTGACCTTGAAGAAGAGAGAAGTACATCTGAAAGAAACGCAGAAATGACAACAAAATTTTTTTATATGCGGCGCTTTTGGGGATTTTTGTTTTTGCAAGTTTTGAAACAAAAATTTATGCCGAGTACCTTTTTTCTCGTGCTCATACAGTCGGTACTCAATTTATATTTATTTTTTCCTATAAAAATGCCAGTGATATTGTCTTTATTTGGTCTAATGACAAAAGATACTATTTTCTAGATATACATGATTGATTACATTTGTTTGTTTCCATTGATTTATCCACTTTTTACCCTTTGGGGGCCATTTAGGGCTTGCTATATGGTGTGAGGTTCCTCACTGTGTTGAAGACCGTACGATGACCCCTAGATGCTTTGTTTTGGGTCGTTTTAACCTGGATATGGGATGTTGTCTCCTTGACATTTACCCCATTTCCTTTCTTTTTCATATGATTGATTACAGTATCTGCGGTATACCATATTTATAAATGTACTTTCATGTTCACGATTAAGACAAAAAATGATACCCTTGATGGGTTCCGCCCTTGATACACAATGCTCATGAAAAAAATGGTTTTCGAGAATTGTGATATAAAAACATTTTTCCGTGAAGTCATATGTTAAAGCAATATGAGCTGTATTTCTTAAATATTTTTGGAGGTTCTAAAACACATTATGCGGTATCCATTTGTCTAGAAAATGATATCAGATACCCTTAAAAAAGCCAAGAATACTTCATAATTTCGATTATTATACTAATTTTGAATATGATTTTTGAACTATCATGGCATGTGATTAAGATTGAGACCAGACATGACCGACATACTATATATAGTCAACATAAACAAATGTACCACTAATCGGTAAAGTTCGTCTGGGTGATATGTTTCTACAATCGACATCTGTGATGCTGTTACCGGTTAACACACAACTTTTTGATCTGTTTTGCTCGAAAAAAATTTACTCCTGATTACCACTCTTTTCATGTTCCGTCTCCGGCGGAGGTTTACAGTTTACGGTTCTGATTTCAAAGGAACCAGCTATAATGAATAAATGTATGGCTCTGACCAGAACAGTCAGGATTCTAGCTTTGTCCAGCGGTCAAGATTCTAGAGCAGACTTAGAGCAGTTCTAGAGCAGACTTAATACCCATTCTAAGTTAACTTAAAGGAGCTTTTCTGACTTCTCCTAGTTAACTTTATGAGAGATTATGTCTGCACCCCACTGTATTGTTATAAAGAATTTATAGCCTCCTTTTAATTTTCATCGGCATATAACACGTTAATATTTTTTTGTGCTAATAATTCACTTGATGATCAATGGGAGCAGCTCTCTTCATGATCTTGCGTGTTATAGAAATTTACAGTTTTTATCAAAATGAAAGTTCAAAATTTGCAACATGGAAAAAGGTGCTGCTTTTAAAAAGGAAAAATACATTTTATGTATGATATTGTGTAAAATTCTAGATTCAGCTAGAAACAAATGTCAAACATGATCTGAATGGAAAACCAAAATCAGCTAAGGATAGTGCTTACACAATTAAAAAAAAATAGACCAAAGGATTTAAGAAACAGAACCTAACGTGTACGCCACAAAAAATTAAAAAAAAACATTGCAATTTTAACTTCAGAGGTTTTTAAGGGAATATAATCAGCTGAAATATCATACAGATAATTCTTTCTTACCAATTAGTTTTGTATCCTTGTACCAATTTCAGCGGGATACTGTTGATTTACACTGATCTGGGGTTTAAGTTTTAAATTGGTTTCTCAGGTACTTCTTTCCTCTATCGTTCATGACCTTAATTCATGAAAGGATATGGAGTAAATGAACATGAGACCATAACACATATGTTACAACTGCAACATGAGACCATAACCAATATGCGATTAATTTTAATGAGCTGTATGGCCATTTCGGAAATTTATTCCTCATCAGCAGCACTAAAACCAAACACACAGGAAATCCATTATTATTTATAGTTTATAAATCTTCCTATATTTCTAGGCGTACCGTCTTGTCTCTTTTCAAGTATATGTATAGGTTTTGAAAATCGCTATTATTGTCATCTTCAATTTCGAATTCTTTTGTTATGAAATTTTTAAAAACCATTTCCGTATTATCAGTTTCGTAAGGATCCATTTCTGGAATATCCTCTAAAAATTGTTATTGTTATGCCAAAAGTAATCTTTCAGCTGATCTGAGGATGATGATTCTACGTTTTGATTGACTGGTTGATTGATATGGGTTTAATGTCATTTTCAGCAGTATCAGCTATCTCATGACGATCAGTTTTAGTGATGGAGGAAGCCGGAGAGAACCATCGACCTTGGCAAGTAACTGACATACCTTATTACTTACGATTGTAAGTCGAGAGCACCCTTTTTTGTAATGTACAAAGTGGGGCGCGAACTCACATCGCAGTGGTGATAGATTACAGTGGTTGTATAGGTAGTAGAACTACCTCGACCACTCGACCACCTAGGCCTCGATTCTTCATTTTGTGTTCTATATTTTATATTATTCAAACTGTTTGCTATTTCATGGTGGCGACCTTTCTGCGTATCTAATATTTGGCTATGAGTATTTTTGGGTTTGTTTTATACAATCATTTCTTGTTTAGTGTCTGGTATACTGTTATCAATATTGTTGAAATTGTCATAAAGTTTTTTGTCAATTTGTGTAAACCGTTCGTCGAATGCTATATGAATCTTTTAGCCTTTGATTCATCATATTAATTGTCAAAAATATCATTTCCATTATCATTCCAAAGTTACTTTTATTTTCAGGATATTGTGACATCGATGGTATTTGGCATAGTAGTTGATCCACTGGTGGTGTAGGAAATGGAGGGGGTCCAATATTAGGATTGGAAACTGGATTCGATATTTGATGTAGTTGCTGGAGATTTAAATTCTGATGTTCTCGTGTCATAGTCAAAGGGTTGACCCGGTCAACTGTACTCGTATGGTTAGAACTGTTTTGCAGTAATTTGATCGATTAAGTTTGATCTCTGCATTGAAGTCACTTGAGTACTACGCTAGATAGCGCCATGTGCTTGATTCAATAGTTATGTTAAACTTTGTTGATCCTTCGACAAATTGTGAAATCGCTGTTTCCATTGTCGACTTCTCAGAGTTCGAAAAAGATCGTAAATCAGTATTTGATATCGGTTTTCATGCTACCATATTTTCTTCATTCATCACTCCGGGGTCATCACCATGTTTACAAATCAATAGATCAGATCGCATCTGCAGTTATAAAGTAAAAAAGTTATATGGCTGATAATTGCAATTTTAAAAGCTTTAAACCTTACAAGGCCCAAGCGGAGCCTTTTGCATTTTTATACGACCGCAAAAAAATTGTGGTCGTATAATGGTATCGTGCTGTCGTCGACGTCGTCGTTGTCGTCGTCGGCGTCGTTGTAGTCTGTAGACAATTTTTTTGGTCAATAACTCAAGTTCCAGTTGATCAATCCTTCTGAAATTTTAACACAATGTTCCTTGGCACAAAAGGAAGGCTAGTATTGGTTTTGGGTTTAGTGACCCCTCCCCTTTCTAAAAAAAGGGAAAAAGGGCAAAATGTGGTGTTTTCACATATTTGACTGTAGAATAGAAAAAAGAAGGGAAACGGGGAATGTGTCAAAGAGACAACGACCCAAAGGGGAGTAATAACTCAAAGCCACCATAAGATCTTCAATGAACGGTGAGAAAACCCCACACCCAACGGTAGGTCAGAGTCAGCTTCTGAATAAAGAGTAATCAAGTTCAGCGAAATAAACATCATCCTAGACTCCTATAGACATAAAGTAAACTAACTAGAAAAAAGACAAGACACACAAAGGCTTAATAAATTTCCTGACTTAGGACAGGCGCAAACCTGCTGCGGCGGGGTTAAACTAGTTTTATTTGACCCAAACCTTCCCCCTACAGCCCAAACCTTCCCCCTACAAATGTTTATTATTTATTGGATTTTGATGGGTTCTCTTTCAGTGTAATCCTTAGAAAATTTCCAATCTGGAGTATGCCACATGATTTCATGTGGCATGTACGGCTTACGTGATAAATGCGGCCGAAAAAGGGCAAATTTCAAAAAAAATTATTTTTTTTAACTTTAAGTCCGATTTTGATGCAGTTTTTTGCAATGGATTCCTAATGAAAAATAAACTAGTGCTGCACCATCAGATGTTTGATAACTTGTTTCCTATTCAAGCTATGAGGGGCCCAACGGGGCTAAAATCGCAAACATGCGGATAACCTAAATTTTTTATTTTTCATCAGATTTTGATGGGATTTTTTTCTTTGGATTCCTCTCATTGTAAGCTTTCTGTATTATGTGAACAGATTTGTCGTAGCTCTTATCATTTCCGAGCTTTAAGGGTCAAAGAGGCCAAATTGCAAAAATAGAGCAGTGCTCAAGGTCCCCCGGCTTAGAGTTGTATTTTAGATGAACCTGTTGCCAGCTTTGAGTGCAATATCCTCAAAAACTGAAAGATACAACAAAAATTTGTTGGCATTTTCATGAAAACATTCAAGAAAAGGAATCCAACGGGGAAAATCCCATCGCATTGGATAATAAGCAAGGGATACTCAAGTTATCATCCGGAAACGACTTCCGGAATGACGGAATTCCTTTTACCTGAAAAACGGTACAAGATGAAAAAAAAATGTTTGGGGAGAGTTTTATTGCATTTTTCACGAGGAAGCATTTGCAAAAAGCCCCATCAAAATCCTATGAAAAATTAAAAAAAAATTTTTTGGCACCCCCACCCCCCACACCTTTGACCCCAATTATCTTGAAAACGGTAAGAGATACCAGAAACCTGTTGCATATTTATGAAAGCATTCATTGAGAGGAATCTAATGGAAAAAATCCAATCGAAATCGGATAAAAAATAAAAATTTCCCGCACGGACCAAATTTTGGTGCAATAAATTCTATTTTTAGAAATTGCGACCTTGACCTTTGACCTACTGACCCCAAAATCAATAGGGTTCTTGCCCTTCCCCATTCCTTCCATCTGTATAAGTTTTGTTTCAATCGGGCAAGGGATACTCAAGTTATCATCCGGAAACGACATCCGGAATGACGGAATGACGGAAAGGCGAATTCTATAGTCCCCCGCTTTCGCGAAAGGCGGGGGACAATTATCAGAAATATGTGAAATCTTATTTTTTTCATTTTGTCAAAAGCTTTGTATAGTGATTTCAAATTATGGATTTCAGTTTCATTTTTAGACATGCCATGCATGTGTAATGTCTTTTTTGAATTCGCGGAAATGGTGTATATAAGTGGAAAATTTAAATTATAAAAATCCCGGAAATGATATATAAATATTCCCGGATATGAAAATTTTTTTCCGGAAATGAGAATCTTGGATCACTTTGTAACAAGCCATTTTCTATTATGATATTAATTATGTTTTTAGCTGTTTCATTTTACTGTGTTTAGAAAGAAGACTTGTGATTGTCGTAACAAAATAAAATGTACCACAAATTTTATGAAAAATAACATTTTGTATGATGACATTTTTATGGCTTTTCCTGCAAGGAATCTGCTTAGATTTTATGTAAAAAATTAAACCATAATATAAGTTATTAAGATTCTGGAGAATTTATTTAATAATATGGATAATTATGATTTATGATATTTGTTTCAAGACACTCTGAACTCAAGGTTCAATTTTCATTTAATCGTGACTTACTGACAATTTAATGATAAAACCAACTCCGTGTCCGCACCACAGATGCGGGCTGTATATGCATCTGTCAATATTTCAACAGTGGTATTAGCACGGCCCTGTAAAGGTTAGATTTTATGGACATTAATGTGTGGGAATTACTTTCGTTATGGCTAACAGAAAAGAAGCTGCCATTTAGCATGTTTAGTGTTGATTTTCACACCTGTTGTTTCTGGATTTATTAACTTCTTCGTTTTCACTCATTATGAAATTTCTTCTATTATTCCTCATGTTTTTTTTTTCAATTTGAAAAAAAAAAGTTTTTCATTTCGAATCACATTTCATTTAAAATCATATTATATAATTTTCATGGTTTTAAATTTTTGAATGTCTGCACAGATTGTGGTGTTTATTCATCATTTTGCATCTCCCTCGTGCAAAGCTCTGTCCTTAGCTGATTTTGGCTTCCTATTTAGATCATATTTGATTATTTGTTGTCTATCAGTATTTAAACATCTTTGACTTTATGGTCTTCCAAACGTTTAGATTTTATCTGCACTGATGAGACATAAGTTGTCGAAATGCGCATATGTAGAATCAAAATTCACTGTCACTTCGGTATTTAGTTATTTGATACTTGTAAGAAGACTAACAACAAATTTTAAGATCAATTATATATGGCAAATGGACATCTTTTCATTTATTAGTATAATATTTTCATTTTTTTTTTAAATTTCTTATGCGCACATTAAGTCTAGAGTTAATTGGTGAACTAGTTAAAAATAAATATTATGATCTTTTAATTAATTCTTCTAGAATAAACCCAAAAATTATGTGCAATCAATCGAATAAATTTTCTTCAAAGTCCGTTAATCGAAACAGCATATTTCTTTACTTTTCTCATTTTTTCGTCTTAAAATTCTCCATAACATGTGATTTCCTGTAAGTCCATTTTAAACTTGCCTTTGTTTTTGGTTCAGCTGAAACGTTCGGATTGATTAAACAGTGGTTAATCACTTGTAGTGTAAAAATGTTATCATTTTCCGATGAGTTTAGCATTTAAAACACAATGATACAACGTACGGCTGTGGAGAAAGGTTGCTAATAATAATTTAAGATAATTTGTTTAATGTATTTTGTCCTCTCTTTCGTGTGAAGTATTTTGTATTTGTATTTTTGTTCGTGCTATCAACCTTCCGGGGCATAAATGTCCATCTGAGTTTATTAATGATGTATCACATTAGACGAACAGGTTAGTTTATATGAATCCCTGCAGCATATGTTGATTAATCAAATATTCTTCAAAAAATTATCATCTGCTTATATCGAGCTCTAAGGTTTCTTACTTTCAGAAAGACAAAGCGGAAAACATCGAAACAAACAAACAAACAAACAAACAAACGAAACAACATAAAAACATACACCCCCCAAAAAAAATCCCCAAAAAAACAACAAAAACATCAACATAAAAAAAAAAAAAAAATACGGTTGGTCGATGGTTCAAAAATAAATCTTTACTGAATAAACGTTTCATTCTGGTGTGATAAGGTATGCTCACCTGCCACGTTTTTTTTTATTATACTGACTTTTAAAATTTGGATGTCAAGACGTGTGACAAGTGTTAAAAGGGATACTTAAGTTTCATATGTCTGTGTTGATGGTGTTTGGACTCTTGAGATAAAGAAGTATGGCTAATTTTGTTCCCATGATTGGCCTTTTACAAATTATGCTCAAATGGTGTCAAGAATCTGGTGCTATATATATGGTCTGTTGTACGTGTACGTCCGAGTCAGGAATAAAATGCAACACTTGTGTCTTTTCTGACATATTAGATGTAAATAGCCTTTTGCGTTCATTTAAGCCATTTTACAGTATTTAGGAAGATGGTACTCCTCGAAGGACACCAAGACCCAAAGCAAAATTTTTGTTGCCAGTTTAACATTTGCCCTTCAATATGGCGTTTAGTTTGATGCTGGAGGTGCTTTTAAACGAATTGTAACAAAGACCTATAGAAATTGTCAAAATCATTGGCAAGGTCAGTTACTGAATCTCTCATCTAAGTATGTAAATGCATTTGAGTTGATTTTGTTATGAAAGTGTATACATAGCAGATGACCTGGTGAAACAATTTTGGAAAAAGATTTAATGCCTTCACGAAATTGGAATGCTGTAGGAAATACATTTGGGGGAAAGTGGCCACACCTCTTTATCTTTCTAGTTGATTTTTGTTGCAAGTATATTGTAATATTGATAGGCCTGAATTTGTCTTGACAGCAAGACCTGGTGCAATCACTTTTGACCAAACAAGAGGTATTCACATTTTTATCCCAATAAAAAAAAAATAAAATAAAAAATAAAATAAAACTTATGTCGAAAAAGTGAGACATCGATGTAATAGTATGTGCCATGATTATGATAATATATAATTCTAAGACTTATAAATAAAAGACTCATTGACTTGGTGCCACAAATAGATAATTTTACATTCACGTTGAATAATTGGTAAATGATGCATTGATTTTTCGGCCTGGCCAATTTCCATAATTGTGAGGACGATCTGTCATCAAGTCGTATGACAGAAATTTCTATCATTCAATGGAAATTTCTATCATTCAGTAGAAATTTCTATCATTCAATGGAAATTTCTTTTATTCAGTAGAAATTTCTACTATCAAGATTCAGTAGAAATTTCTATCATAAAACCAAAGGTTATCTTCTAGCAATGGTGTTCTTATAACAGTAATTTCCATTATGATTGTTGATAATGGAAATTTCTGTTATAGACCAACACAACAAGAAGTTGATAAAAATTTATAAAAGAAATTTCCATCATCAAATAGCTATATTAAAGTATCAGCTTTGTTTGTGTAGGCATAATCTGTGTCATTTAAAGGGGGAATTCTTGATTAAAGCAACTGTTTGGAAGAGTATTTTAAATCTTCCTTGAAAAAAGGACAAATAGATTTTCCTTTTCTATTTTAGAACGCGTTAGAAGTAAATTTGACTGTATGTATCAGCCTGGCATTGTCCATTTGAGCGATGCAGGTTATTGAGAGCCTATTGTTTCCTATTTCTGTTACAACTGTTTTGATTATTTTATATTTTTAACACCTATACCCCTAAAAATTGTGTAAATTTATATATATTTTCTCACTTTTCACAACAAACTTTACAAAATCAATTTAAAAAAAATATTTTTTTATCATTATTGTTATATTTTACGGCAACATTTACACTATTGTTTACAATATTCATTCATTTTGTCTACTGATGTTTAACTTATTTGATTTATAAAATTTATATCTAATTATGCTAATCAGGACATATAATCAAGCCCCTTACTGTAACCCTTCATAACTACTAAAACAACAATATTTAATTATGTGGTTTTAAGAATGTTGGCATTCAGGGAACACACCGCTCATATACTAGTAAGTAATCGTCTACAATGCTATGAAAAGAAGCAGTTATAATTTAAAATGAACTGAAAAAACTACAAAGAATGAATACTTGTCGTATGATTGTGGTATTTGAACATTGAATGGATCTGATAGGAACTAGCCAAAGCAAATTCAAACAGACACACAAATGTTTATCAAAATACTGACACTGGATTGGGCATGTAACGTGTAAAATCTGGTACATTCCATAGAATTTGTATTGTGTGAGAACAGTTATATGTTCATGTATTTTTATACTCCGTCACATGTAGTGGCGAGGTATTATGTGATACCCTCAGTCGTGTGTCTGTCCGTCCGTCTGTATGTCTGTCTGTCCGTCCCCTGAAAGTTTCCAACTGTTAACTTGTGAACGAAATAATATAAGGTCTTTAAATTTGATATGTAAGTTATTTAGCACAAAACTCAGACCAAGTTCGATTTCTTCTTCAGAGGTCCAAGAGGTTCTGAACTTATGTCCCTTGAAACTTTGAAAGTTTGCTAATTTTACAGTTTCCGACTGATAACTTGCGAACGAAATAACATATTACTATCTTCAAACTTGGTATGTAAGTTTTTTACCACATAATTCAGACCAAGTTCGATTTTTGTGTTCAGGGGTTCGAGGGGTTCTGGCCCCTTGAAACTTTGAAATTTTACGAAATTTAGGGTTTCCAGTTGATGACTTATAAATGAAATAACATACTGTCTTCGAACATTCTCTGCAAGTTGTTTACCATAAAACTCAGATAAAGTTTGATTTTGGGTTCAGAGGTCCAAGGGTTTGGGGGTTATGCTCCTTGAAACTTCGAAATTTTGCAAATTTTACAGTTTCCGACTGATAACTTGTACTGTTTTCAAACATTGTATGCAAGGAGCATACCGCTTTCAAACATTGTATGCAAGTGGTTTATAACAAAACACAGATAAAGTTTAATTTTGGGTTCAGAGGTCCAAGGGGTTCAGGTTTATGCCCCTTGAAACTTTGAAATTTTGCAAATTGAGGGTTTCCGACTGATAACTTTTGAATCAAATAGTGTAGTCTTCAAACACTGTATTCAAGTTGTTTATAACAAATCACAGACCAAGTTCAATTTTGGGTTCAGAGGTAAAAAAGTTTCTGGAGTTATAGCCCTTGATGTAACGCACCATTACTATTTTTAATATGCATTGAAAAGACATAAAATTACGAAACAGCCATCTCAAAAAAAGAAAGAAAAAAAAAAACAAAAACAAAAAAAAAAAAACGAAAAACAAAGCAACACAAAACAAAAACAAAACAAAAAGAAAATCAAAATTCTAACAGTATTTTGATTTTTAGTGAATATTATTCCATTGCGTTTTAAATGAAACCGCGTGAAATAAAATACTCCGTAACAACGTCAGTAACATAGCACTCCGTAACAACGTCAGTAATATAGCGAAGGAATGAGCACACACAAAAAGTTCATAAATTGGAAGTTAAATCATTACGTCTGTCATGAATTTCTGATTTAAATAAGACAAATTTAAACTTTAAACAAAATTTGCTTAATATATACTTTTTAATTTGAAAATTGTGCTTGTCTCTCACAACATATATTCCCAATACTTTACCCACAAATCCCATGCACATGTACGTCTAAAAGGTAGTCTAATATGAGTACAACAGAAGTGATAGAGTTACGGCGGATATCAAGTGATACACAATTGACAGACAGCATTTGATACACTTATAGAGTAACGATGGATGGCAAGTGATACGCTTTATGAACATCCTGATCAGCTGATATAAATTTACAAAAACATGTATAAAATTTAGATACTTTAATTTGTAATAAAAATACATAGTGTTGAGGTGGCCGAAAGGCCGCAGCAAGTGGCTAGACCCTGGCAAATAAAAATGTTTTGAATAATGGCATCCTAGGGAAATCCGATAGCAATAATGCCTAGGGAAATCCGATAGCAATAATGCCATCTTCAAAACTATAACCTTTTGACGTCATATAATTTTTGACCTACCCTTAGAGGTCATAGCAAATTTTTTGACCTACCCTTAGAGGTCATAGCGAGCATTTTGACCTACCCTTAGAGGTCACAACATTTTGACCTACCCTTAGAGGTCATAAGCTTTTGACCCACCCTATTAGGTCACTGCAGCAGCATGCCTACCCTTAGAGGCTACACAAAACAAAGAAGGAAAAAAATATTTTATGCAATTTCACCTCCCAGGGAAAAAATGCCAGGCAAGGTGAAAAATTAAAGTACTTAAATAATTAAAGAGTGCCAGAATCCAGCCACTTAAAGTTGTATTAACAAATTTAAACCCCCCCCCCCGAAAAAAAAAATTGAAAAGTTTGAGCTCACACTTTCCTTCAGTTGTATATTAATGCGTAATTAAAAGAACAATGCATTTGTGGATATAAAAGTCTCAAGTGCCCCCTGTAATTCGTGTAGAAAAATGTCATTACCAAGGTCATTCATATGAACGCGATCATCAAAATATAAATTTGGTGCTTTGTGATCAACTATATGCTTGGTAAAATGCCCACCTGCTCTCAAGCATGCCTCTCGTCCTTCGCGATTGACCCTTTTCCTTTTCAGCTCAATCTTTTTAATGTTATTAGCTCCCTTCCAGAACAAACGCGGGAGCATGTCTGACCATATAAATACTGTTTTCTCACAAAGCCTAGCAAATTCAGAAATATCCCTTCTGATCTGGGTATAAAGGGTGCTAGCTCTGATTGGCACCTAAATAAATAATTATAACAGAGGGAGGAGCACTTGATTCAAGCTCAGAATAAAAAAATGTTTTAAGGTCTCTCCATTTCATTCCCCTTCTGCCTATCCAAGTTAGCTTAACATTGTTGCTTCCTAAACCTAGGTTTTGGTCTAATACCATTTTGGCCCTTTTCTGTGCCAAGTAAATTATAGAAGACCCAAAAATCCATACATCTGTAATGAAACATGTAAATTAACACTTGAGTAAAATGTCAATGTTGGGATTAACTTTTGATAAACATTTCTTGTGAGAATCTGATATACTTGCTGTATGAGCTTGACTTCCATCTGCCCATATTTTTTATTGTTTCAATATTCATACCATTTATAGCACATTGGGTAGCCGCTACAATTCTAAATGAATGGGATTTATATTTGTTTGAATCCAAGCCTAAAAAGTGGATTGCTTTTTTGAGGACAGCACAAAACTGGTAGCGTGTCAAAGGTGTACCAGACATATGGCAGAATAAGTATGGTATTGATTTTGGCCTAACAGCTACTTAAGATCTCATAGAAAGAACAGGACATGTTTCAGGCCGTTTCAATGGGGATAAAATTAAAACAACATTTTGGCCTCTTTGATCAGTTTTTGAGTATCTAATGTTGACATGGAGACACTGTCCAACAAAAGATATATCACTGATCTTGAGGGTTTTTTCCGGAGTATCGTTTAGTACGATTTCACTTATTCTACAAAAAACAAAATATGCCAAAGTAAATGCTGCATTAAACATTAAACGTTCATATCCTTGTTTGCATACATTGAACAGGGCCAAGGGGAGCCTATTAAGGATAAGAAAGGTTATTGGTAACCTCGAGTCTTTTCTGTTCCTAAGTTTTTTATATCCAACTAGAAGTTTCCTAACCTAAACATTATCTGTATTATCATGGGTTTGCTCATTTTTTTGCACAAAGGATAATGCTGACAAATAACTTGAAATTGTGCTTGCTGAAGAACCTTGTTCATAGTGGTGGGCTATGAAGTAAACTATATGATCAACTGGTACAGGCCAGGTATTGCTTAATTTTGCCATATTTCTGAAGTTATTAAATGAGATTAAGGTCGTGATATATGCTCTGTGTGTATTTTTAGAAATACTAGCTTCTAGCAAACTTTTTGTTTTACATCTAAGATGCTCCAGATATGAGTTGGTATTGGTAATGGTTGTTGGTCTGCTTGGCTCCCTGTCAGTCGGCGAAATCTGTCTAGCTGCTGGCGAGACAAACTATCTGTTATACCATTATTGATGCCACAAATATGTTCAGATTTAAATGAAATATTATATTTTAAACATTCTAAAGTAAAACGACGAAGGAGGACCATTACCCAGCATGACTTTGATGTCAATTTATTTATAATGTGCACCACTGCATTATTGTCTGACCTAAATATCACTTTTTTATTCACAAGTAAATTTCCCCATAGTAAAATTGAAACCAAAATGGGAAAAAACTCCAATAATGTTATATCGGACAAAAACCCTGCTTTTACCCAAGCACTTGACCATTTACTGTAAGCCCACATCCCTTTAAAATAAATTCCGAACCCATGGCCTTCTTTCCCTGAACTGTCAGTAAATAATTCAAGAGTAGAATTGGTGATCCAAAGTTTATCGTTTAAAAACTGTAATTCCATTGAAGCCATAAAAAAACTCGAGCCACATTTGCAAATCCTTCTTGGTCTCCCTATTAATTCTTATATGATATTTGGGGTTTGTGATTCCTAATGTAAGATTGATGAGACGCCTGCAAAAAAGGCCTACCTGGACGAATAGCTCTACAAGCAAAATTTAGGCAACCAATCAATGACTGGATTTCTCTTAAAGTAGCTTTTGCCTTTCCAATCATGAGCATTATTTTTTGCTTAATTTCAAGTACTTTTTCCTGTGGTATTCTAACAACCATTGATAATGTGTCAATTTCAAGACCCAGGAAGGACATTTTAGTGTTTGGCTTCTCAGTCTTGTCATTGGCAATAGGAACACCAAGTTATTCACAAGTATTTAAAAAACACATTAAGCTTTTGTGACATTCATCTGAATGCCCTGATCCCATAAACAGAAAATCATAAAGATAATGTAGTAAATTATCATTACCTAATCTTTCTGTCACTATCCACTGGATAAAAGATGCAAACTACATGATATTGAGCAACAATAAGGTAGGCATTTGTCATAGTAATAAAGGCCATCGAATTTAATCCCAAGCAGGTCAAAATCTCCAGGCCATATTGGCAATAAACGAGAGGCACTTCGTATATCACTTTTTGCAAGTAAAGTGCCCCTACCGAAACGTTGGACCATATCAACTGCTTTATCAAATTTTGTATACTCCACTGAGCATAATGATTTATCTATAGATAATAAACTTTAATTAAAAATTTAGGCCCCTCTGAAGATGGTTTGCCTGGAAGATTATTCCGAAAAAACCTGAAACATTGCACACGTAGCACGTAATCAATGTAAGGTCAGAAACAAGATCCTAGTCTAATTAGACGGGTGGATATTTGATCAATTAATTTGACAATTTTAAACAAAATTTGCTTAATATATACTTTTTAATACAATTATACAATGAATATATTCAAGAAGATATAAAAGGTCTATAATTTGGAATATTACTTCTTAATGTAGTACCTTACAAAAAGCTCGTTTAAACTTCGGCCACTTTCACTTCCAATCGTTATTTATACAACTAATAGTGTCAATTGGGGGTAAAAACAAAATTACCGAACAGACGTGTCAAGAGCTAAGGTCCATGAGGCAAAAAGACAAATCAGGTAGAAACCACCGGAAAAATGTCGACCGCAATTGTCCCGACTTCGTACATGCATTTAAAAAAATGGTGGATTAATCCGGTTTTATGGCATGCAAAACCTGCCCTTCCATTGCGGTAGTGTCCGTTAGCAGCTCAAATCTGTTTTTACCATGACACAAGGGATACTTTCATTCCACGTTACAAAGGAACTTGTTCTTCATGTGTAGTTCCACCGATTGTGGCATGTACATGTTAATTATAATTTCCAGTCATTGTAGGTGTTTCCTGTTATCCATTTTTTACATTTGTAAAAAGAATTTTGATTTGAAAGGCTACAAAGACAACAAGATGTTTTGAACACATAAAGTCACTGACAGCAAGAATACAGTTCCCTTGACAATAGCTCAATTACTGCGCATTTCATAACGTTTTTTAATCAGATCATTTTACAAAATGAAATTTAACAAGACTCGAAATTCCCGTGACAGTCTTATAGATTTATATTTTATAAACGACAACAATTTATTTTAATCAAGACAATTTGAGTCTGTTCTCGATGTCTGACTAGTTAGTTAAATCTTTGTTAAAGGGAATTGTAGATATAATGAAAGATGAATTAGTGTATAACTGAAGCTTAATTTAGTATCATATAGCATATGAAACTATCGACTCACTAATACACCATTTCTTATATATCACGTTTTGTCTCCGATGATGATGTCTGTTTTGGCGATTTGTCCTTGTTATTGTCCAAATACTTAATAGATTCACAGAAGGTTTTCAAACATTTACATTCATTTGGTACTGTTTGAGGGTTAGAAAAGTCACACGTATTCAGGACTTTTAATTGGTTTTGTTAACGGGTTAGAAAATGATATTAACCAAACAGACTACAACCAAACAGAGCTCTGCACACCATATTCTTGCTGTGCAACGGATGCACTGGATAGAGCAGATCATTCCTACCCTTCCGGAGCACCTTATGATACTTAAAAGTTTTTATTAGGTTCACAATGCTAGTGCTTTATTTTCGTGGCGTTTTTGTCCACTTTAATGTTTTGTCTTTACTATGCTACTTCAATTCGTGTTGGATACAAATTGCCGTGTTTTTGAATTTTCGATTTCGGAATTTCCCTTGCCCTCTTTTTTCTTCGGTATTCGTTAAAACCAAAGCAGAGAATCATAATTGTATCTAGAGACAGCATGGTTTACTCAGCCGTAGTGATAGTGACACAATGCAATATATTCAGCCACAGACAAAAATAGATGTGAAGTAAAGATATCAATGTCTCTAGAGAGCAATAAGATTAAGAATAAGAAACTTCTTACCTCTCAAACTTTGGTATTGCATTATTACTCTGAATACAATGTGATTCTTGTTACTGTAGCCCAAGACAGAAATACGAATACGAATATAGAAAAACAAACAATCGAGTGTAACTAATAAAGAAACTGGTGTTAACGGGTACCCTTATCACACTTGTCCCCGCAACAAGATAATATATTTATGTTTATTGTTTAAGAAGATCTGCTTTTGGCATTTGATACCCTTTCTATTGCTGAAAGGGTCCCTTACACTTTCTCTGCAGGCATTTAGTTGGCTAAATGATTTAGATCTTTAATTATCTAAACGTTCTCGGGAATAAAAGAAATGATTTTCTATCTAACATCTCTACAAATTCAAAAATACCAAAGTTGCATCATTAACAGTAAAATTTTGTTATGCTTTAAACGTGTTTCAAGGAGTAACCTCTCATCAGCAGCATTAGAATAAAATGATGTGGAAAGCCATTATCCAAAAAATAGTTAGAAAAGAAGTATTCAGTACTACAAAGTCATAATTGAACCAGTAAAGCGCTAGAAAAAAAAACTACAAGGATTTTACTGTGTTATGAATTAAAAGCGAATCAACGATGGATTAAGTAAATTCAGATTCTATCGATATATACTTCTACTATTCTTCTATAGTTTTGACCCTGGGTTATATACTGTCTATTTTTTAGAAGTAATTAACTTATAACAATTAATCAATGCCAGACGGGCCATCAATTAAGACTTTTGGATCAACATCTTGAGAAATTACTAGATATAAAAGCGATTCGCAGTTTTATGTTTGTATTTGGTACAGCTGACGAAAATCATAAAATTGATCGTCATGCTATAAGATGAACAATCATGGAAAATAAGCAAATGTTTCCACTTTATAAGCCATGATTAAATGGTCGTATCCAATTTCATATACCGGAAAACACCCACAGCAGTGATAAAATATAAGCTTCAAGTAAATAGTGATTTTACCCGATTTTCTTTGAATGCTTTTTGTGAATGCTTTTAAAAAAAACTACTGATGTTTGTGTGGGTATTTGTGTGTGTTGGCCCAAGTTACTCCCTAGGACTAGTATTGGGTATTTGTGTGTGTTGGCCCAAGTTATCCCCTAGGACTAGTAGTGGGTGTTTGTGTATGTTGGTCCAAGTTATCCCTAGGACTAGTAGTGGGTGTTTGTGTATGTTGGTCCAAGTTATGCCCTAGGACTAGTAGTGGGTGTTTGTGTATGTTGGTCAAAGTTATCCCCTAGCTAGGACTAGCAGTGGGTGTTTGTGTATGTTGGTCCAAGTTATCCCCTAGGACTGGTAGTGAGTGTGTGTGTGTGTGTGTGTGTGTATGTTGGTCCCAGTGATCCCCTAGGACTAGTTGTGGGTGTTTTTGTATGTTGGTCAAAGTTATCCCTTAGGACTAGTAGTGGGTGTTTGTGTATGTTGGTCCAAGTTATTCCCTAGGACTAGTAGTGGATGTTTGTATATGTTGGTCCAAGTTATCCCTAGGACTAGTAGTGGGTGTTTGTGTATGTTGGTCCAAGTTATGCCCTAGGACTAGTAGTGGGTGTTTGTGTATGTTGGTCCAATTATCCCCTAGGACTGGTAGTGGGTGTTTGTGTATGTTGGTCAAAGTTATCCCCTAGCTAGGACTAGCAGTGGGTATTTGTGTATGTTGGTCCAAGTTATCCCCTAGGACTGGTAGTTGGTGTGTGTGTGTATGTTGGTCCAAGTTATCCCCTAGGACTAGTAGTGGGTGTTTTTGTATGTTGGTCCAAGTTATCCCCTAGGACTAGTCGTATGTTGGTCCAAGTTATCCCCTAGCTAGGACTAGCAGTGGGTGTTTGTGTATGTTGGTCCAAGTTATCCCCTAGGACTGGTAGTGGGTGTGTGTGTGTATGTTGGTCCAAGTTATCCCCTAGGACGAGTAGTGGGTGTTTATGTATGTTGGTCAAAGTTATCCCCTAGGACTAGTAGTAGGTGTTTGTGTGTGCTGGCCCGGCACCTGAATCGGTTTTCAGGGGCTTTGGCTACAGAGCTGCCGGGCGCGTCCCCAGGTGGTGGATAGGGGAATGCCCTGTCTTTGCGGGGTAGTCAGGTCATAATACGGAAAGCCTGACCGCGAACCATTGTAGCCAAACTGTGTGGAGAAACGCCACGCTCCATGCAGTATAAAGACCCCTTCTATATTTCTCTAAAGAGAGCAGACGCACTGGGTGTCGTATAGAAGGCTAAATTTCCTGCCCCTACCCATTTCTCCCCTTTTCCAGTGGCAATCAAAAGTCGTTGCCCCGGTTGTCCCTTCCACCTTTATTTCTTTCTTCTTTTACTTACAATTTGTTTTGAATTGATTAACTTGTTCTCGTCCTGATATAGCTGAAATATTGCTCATTGGACGTTAAACTCTAACTAATCAATCAATCAATTGTGTATGCTGGTCCAAGTTATCCCCTAGGACTAGTAGTGGGTGTTTGTGTATGTTGGTCCAAGTTATCCCCTAGGACCAGTAGAGGCTACTTCACCATATAAAGTACAAGGTAGCGTACTAAAATGATATTAAAGTCCCATTATCTAAATCAAGGAATGCAACCGAGTGCGTCGACAGGGAAAGTGTCGCCTGCTATCATCCATCAAGCGAGAAATGCTGTGTCGAAAGTTAAATCGTAAACAGGAAGAATTCAGATGTCCGATCTCTTCGGTGAAACGTCTCAATTCTAGATTTAGTCTCATGCAAACACGATATACATAACCGGTTAGACTTTTACATGTGCAGTGCACTCGTCAATCAATTGGTTATGGCGACCATGAAATTTTGAAGTGTTAATCACAAGCGCCCCTCCTTATATCCTTGAAGAAAGAGTATTCCAGTTAGTAATAATCGTCTGTTTGTACAGTTCTTGTATTGAGTGGTGGCCTTGAATGTCGATTCAGCTGAGTTACATGTACGCCGATGAGAAGCAGAGATAATATGCTGCCTTGGAATGGGAAATTAACGACAGGAAAGATGAAATCATCATGTTTGTCATTAATTTTGAGCCGTCTATATTTCCCAATCAGAAATTGATGGCTACTGATCAAATATAAGATTTCCTACAAAGTTTAAAAATTGATATTAAAGTCTTGTCATGTTAAATTGCACATGGGACCCATCTTGGATCTATGATGGGTATTAAATCATACATTTGATTAATTTCTTTTTCTCTATCCCGTTTCCCTATAAAATAACAAACATACAGTTTTCAAGAATTAATAATTCATTACATTCCGCATAGGGTTGTATGTTAAACTATGTTCCCAGTGGTGGCCATTTGTTATAAGTACAGATATGCAAAATTTGGTAAATGCCCATCACGCTACCATGCTTAGTTAATATCAACTTGATATATGAAACTTTTTAAAAATTAGCAATTTACAACATTTTCCCATAGCGTCAAATGTTAAACTCAGATATGCAGTGGTGGCCATCTTGGATTTATGATCGGTACTAATATCCAGCATTTGTTTAATGACCATCATGCTACCATGCCTACTAGTTACAATATACAACATTGTCCCATACAGTCCTATGTTAACCTATGCTCCCCGGTGGCGGCCATCCTCGATCTGAAGTGAACATGTTGAACATATGTAAAAATTGTAGTTCTTGATAAGCTGGACACTTTTGCTATTTAAACTTCACCTCTACCTCAAATTTTTAAATATAGGATAAAATGTATGAAATAACAAAAATTTGACAAATAAAGAGCAAGAACTTCTTTATTGGTATAAAAATTTTCTTCAAAATCTCCATGTGGGAAGATCTTTGTAAGCTGAACATTTTTGCAATTTAACATGTGGGTAGATCTATGCATGCTGAACATTTTTGCAATATAAAGATTTTAAAGTTTATTTCTTCGATTCCTTTTTTTGTGGCATTTTAAACATTTATTGAAATTGTGGATTTCCTAAGTTTGGGTTCTAGTGCTGCTGATGAGGAATTAATTTCCGAAATTGCCATACAGCTCATTAAAATTAATTGAAGTTGGAGTAAACATATGTGTTATGATCTCACGTTCATATACTCCATATCCTTTCATAAAATATTCTATCTGTTATAGTTTTTCTAATAAAAAACTAGAGTTACTGTGGTCTAGTTGGCCACGGATACACCTCGCCCCCATTTCATGCTGAATTTTCTTAAACATCTAGATAAAAGGAAATACATAGTGCCGATCCATAATATGTAATTCAGGTCATGCATAAGTTTCATGAAGTTCTGATCAGTGGTCAAGGAAGAGTAGTGGATACCAGATGCTCATTGAACCAAAAGAGCTAAAATGACAAAGTCCAAAACCAGTCAAAAATCTGAAAAAAGGAATTGTTGGAAAACAATATACGTAGCGCACATCTACAATTATATGTTACTAAGCTCCTGCTAAAGTTTCATGAAATTCTAATCAGAGGTTTTGGAGAAGTAGTGAATACCAGGTGGACATCATATGGTTTGCATGGAGCTAAAAGAGCTAAAATGACAAAGTCCAAAACATGTCAAAAATCTGAAAAAAAGGAATCATTGGAAAACTAAATGCGTAGTGCATATTTACAATATGTAATTAAGCTTCTGTTTAAGTTACATGAAATTTCAGTGGTTTAGGAGAAGTAATGGATACCAGCTTTTTGGGACAGAAAGACAAATGGGCGGACGGAAGGACGGACGGACACCATGAACACTATATACCTCTCGAGATGCTGGGGGTATAATAAAATATATCAAAATTTTGAAAATTTTAAGGAAAAAGGGCAATAACTTCAAGATGGGTTTTCTTCAAAATTGCACGGCAGATAGATCTTGCCATGTTGATCATTTCAACCCCCATGTCAGATTTTTGATATCTGTAACGGTTTTTGACTTATTTAAAGAAAAAAACAGCAATTTACCTACATGTTCTATTTTTAGCAACAGCGGCCATGTTGTTTGGTCTTCCGACGAATTAAACACAATTTTGAAACTGCATGCCCTTGTGATGTTTCAAGGCAAGTTTGGTTACAACTGGTACACCAGTTTCAAAGAAGATTTTGAAATTGTTGATGGATGAAAATGATGGCAAAAATTCACAAGGCCTTTTAAGCCAAGTGAGCTGAAAATGAAGCAAACTTATGTATAGAGTCTGCAAATTCCAATTGATTTGGATATATTAGATGTAAGTACTCATTGAAATATTGGTAATTGATTGAAAGAACATCGTAAGTATATCGAAAGATGAATGATACAATTTATCAATGTGCCTTTTCTTCTTATATTTTAGAACGATTGATATAAATGAAACAGTGGTTAATTAGAAGATTTTGAGAAGGAAAATGGAGAATAGCTTAAAGAGGACAATAACAAAATGGCCGAACAGATAAGAGAGAAATGGGGAAATGTTGATGAGCTAATTATCATATTGAAATAAAGTGATGAGCATATGCTTAATATGCTACAGAAATCAAAAGAGCTGTGGGGGCAAATGTTGATGCCGAAGATGTCATGTGCAAATCAAAGTAGACGCTACTGCAACAGAAAACAGAAATATAGGACAAATGTTGATGACGAAGTTGGCATGTGTCGTCAAGAGTAGATCAGGATTGTAAGAATGTCCTGCTCTGTACACAGTACCTGTCACACTGTCAGTGGGTTAATCCAGGGTAAAGTCAAAACCAGTAACGTCACATTCGGGAAGACGAGAATCCGTTTTCATTTGTGACACTGAAATTTCATATCTATCTAAGATGTCGTGGTGACGAAAATGGTGGATTTAACTAGGTGTAATGATGCATTAATCTTCAACTAATATAACGGCTTTCAAAAGAGTCCGTGTGCATAAATTCTGCCAACAGGGAAAAGAGAGATATCGGTAAATTTTTTATGGCCAAATTATCATGCCTAAATGACCGGACTATTTTGGCTTTACATTTAGATCATATTAGTTATTTGTTCTCTATCAGTTTTTATTAAACATCTTTGAGATTATGGTCTTCCAAACGTTTAGATTTTATCTGCACTGAAGATACATAAGTTGTCGAAATGCGCATATGCAGAAATCAAATTCACAGTAACTTCGGTATTTAGTTATTTGTAGAAGCTACCGCTACAGAACACAAGACAGAAATGGAGCAAAGTTTAATTTCCAGATTAACTGACTGGTATTGCAAAAGACAAAAGCAAGATACAGGGAAAATGTGAATAAATTAACGAATCAATCATGGTACGAAGAGCTTTGAGCTAAGTAGAAGTCACTGCAGCAGAAGAGAGTAATAGAGCAAAACTAATGACTAAGTTTTCATTTCGAATTCAAATACATGTAGATGCTCCTGCAACAGAAACAAAGAAAGATGCGACAAATGTGAATGATTACATTATCATGTCTAAATACTGCAAACAAATTAATTTTTGCGGATGCTTATTTTCGCGGTTTATGAAAGATCAACATATTTTTGGATATTATTTTTTCGCTGTCTTCAATGTTAAAAGGCTTTTTCTACACAAAAACTTATTTTCATGCCTACCGCGAAAATAGCGAAAATTAGTACACTGCGAAAATTAATAAGTTTACTGTATTTCATATGGAATAACAACTTTACGTATGTTCCCAAGTAATATTTAAAAATTATAAATGAAATCCATGAGTAGTGATTCTTTATAGTTTTTTCTTACTTTAAAAAATGGCTATATGTATAAATTATTAAAATTATTCGGAGCACTTTAATTATAGCGGTCCCCCAAAAAAGTCCGCCAAAATATACCAATCCATGTATATATAGCGTACGTCCCGCCAAAAAGTTAAAATCGAAAACGAAGCAAAAAATCGAAAAAGTAAGTTCATTTTCGTGTTCCTCGGGTCAATTTGTGTTTAAACAACTGTTTAAACAACAGTTTTTTAAATTAGAATTTCAAGGACAATCCTGTAAATGAAACAACAAAGCCACACACGTTCAGGTTTTTGTTGTGAAGGAGTGATAATCATGGGATCACAATTTGACCTTTCCCTACTATGACGTAATTAAGCGTTTAGAGAGAGTTGTTTGTAAACACAGCCATGTGCTCAATTCAAGATTTATTCAATAATGCATAAAGTGTAGAAAATCTAATTAATTGGATTATTCAGATAAAATGAGTATGATCAACTGGACGCATTGGCAGAAAATGTGCCGAAAAATACTTTTTATTTGCATTCAGAAAGGATTCTTGGTGTCATTCTGTAGGATCATGCCGTTTGTAAAGAACTTAAAAACATCAAAAGATATCGGTAAGGGAATCTAATGGTTTATGGAAAATAATTTGACACCAGACACCACTTATTATTCATTTTTGAGTTTACAAAGCAGATTTTGCATGATCAAGACGTGAAAATGTCGCAACTCCGCCTCTGTTGTAACAACAAAAAAATAATAATAATAATGGATCTCTACCAATAACTGTGAACATTAATGTAAAAATGCAACATGGAACGACAAAAATCATCAGTATTCTTGAAAAGAGGTCCTGATATTGATGCTTTTGTGTACTGTAATGGTGAGTACTTTATTTTTATTTTTATTTCTTCACTTCTTGGATTCTCAAGCCCCAAACGTATGCGACGAAGGCTTGGCTTATTGTTTAGTCCATTGAACATAAAAATATTTCTAAAAAATTCCTTTTTCTCAATATATTTCCATGTAAGTACTCCTGAAAAGAAGCCTTGGATGCGACTGTACAATGTCAATGTCGATGGTGAGCACTACGTACGTTTGATTTTTTTTTTCACTTCGTGGATTCTCAAGCCTCAAACGCCGGCGGCAAAGCCTTGGCTTATTTTTATAGTCCACTGAACAAAAAACTTTAACAAAAAACGTCCCTTTCTCAGTAAATTTATCTGTATAAAATTTAAATTCGAAGCGATAAACAAAATGGCGTATCACGGCTATTTTCATTTCCGGTCTTGCATAGCAACGTAACAGAGGTCAAGGGACATGCCAAGTAATTGTTTTAATTCCAAACTTCCGGGGACCGCTATACTTAAAACTACCCAATTATTCAAATAAAAAAATAACAATAACAGGATTGCACATCAGGCATAATCTATAGAAGTGCTCTACTTATGAAATTAAACACAATTATATAGATATGAAAAATATAATGAAGTATATTTTCCCGCTAGTTTTATTTACTTAAATATGGTTTGTCTTATTCCGAAATTGTGAAAGTGATGTTAAAAAAACCATGAAGTAATGATCACCAAAAGTTATAAAAAAATTCATTAATTTTACACTTTTATAGCTTATGTCCAAATAATTGTAATTAGGTAGTAGACCTGGGGTAACCCAAACATTTTCCACACAGTCAATTTTCTTTAAATTTGCAGTATGAAACAATTATGTTCTAAAATTATTCTAGAAAAAAATTTGAAAACTTTCACCGTAAGATTTTTTATTTTTTTGTTCGCGGAAACACCTATATCTTAGGAGTCTTAAATTCTGGTAAGAAATCACCATGTAGCGTATACTACTGCTCTGTAGATATATAAGAATTTGCATAAAAAGACTATAAATTGCCAAACTTCTTCATAGAATATTGTAGACCTAAATATGAGAGAATATGATCATAAGCATGCATGAAGTGTAGATTAGAAGTAAAAAAGAAAATACGTTGTCAAAACATTGCTGAAAACACAGCTTCATTCAATTTCTTCTAGATGAAAATCCTAACAGTCAATTTTCACCCAAAACTGGGAAATAAAAGGTCCTCCATACATATGACTTGTATCAAAATTTTATAAAAATTCACCGTCCCGTTTTTTCGCAATGTTAGGAAAACGGCATAAAAAGTCTTAAAATACTATAATACTGAACGTCAAGCAGAAAGAATTACCTCCCTTTCCAAAAATCTTTTCCCTTTCATTAATTTTAATATTTTGAGATGCCATTCAAAACCTAGATATTTTAATGTAGGCACTTTGAATTATTTTATCAAAGGATTGCAGTTTTATAACTGACTATTTTATTTCTCTTTATGTTAAATATTCTACATCTTTTATTTTATTCGTACCAATCAAACCAAGTAATTTGTTGAGAAAAAGGAGTCATCTCCCCTACCCAAGGTCGACTACCTTTAAGGTTAGAAACCACCAATCCATTTCTTTAACATTTTCAACTGAAATTCCCCATATTCAAATCTGTCTGGACAATACACCTTTCCACTATTACTGATAAGCCCATCCCCTCCATAGCAACACATGGTAACTCAGCAGGCTAGGTCAAGCCAATCAAGAAAATGGCGGATATTACAGTTATTAATGTTATATCCTAATGATTTTCTTTTGCTATCAGAATAAAATAAATATCTATAGGGATATATTAAAAAAACCTAGTTGTTCCCGTTTTGCTCCTGGTTTATTATTAGTGTTGAAAATGAAGAAGAAGTTTATTTTGTAAAGTTCTGTTGGCAAAAATATTTACCACTGAATGTTTTTATAAGCNAGTACTCAAAGGATCATTCTAGTCAATTAACCTTGGTCTCAAAATAAGCCTGATACATCAATGTTCAAACAGGTGTATCATATGTTTCATTCCGACATTTATTTTTTAAGGTGCAAGAATTCAAATTTATATTTAGATTCTAAAAGAGCTACTTTTTCATTTGTACTAAGCGCTGATTGGTTGAATTGGTGGTTTGACACCTTAACATGATATTAAAACATTCCCCAGTGTAATTGCTGTTCTTTTTCATGTTTTTAAGTTAATTTCCAAATTGTATATAGAAAATAACGTCCTTTAACAAATTTTTTCCTCCTTTTCACCACTATTCAAAAAGTCACAGATTTAGTGTTTTCAGTGCTTTGATCAGGCACAATCACTCATAGATGTTAAACATGGACACTTAACCAAATATACTCCTTTTGTGTAATGAATTGTCAACCCATGTTCAATACTAAGCCCTTAGAGTATTTTTCTATCAAAATAAGGCTGCAAATGTTCAAAGCTACCTTTAAAATTTTGAAATCATGCTACAAAATGTCACCCTCCCCCCAAATTTGAGAAGGTGCTTCTGAGGTAAATTTTTGGACATGAAATGGTCTTTACTTTTGTTGTGGTCATACAGATAGCATTTCAAATGCAGAAAATGATGCAAAAAGGTCAAGAAGACAGGGGAAAACCAGTTTTGTTTATTTTTTGAGCTTATGAAGAATATCAGGTTTGTGAGTTAGCCGAAAAGCCCGATATGAATAGGTACAATGGTAGTATTTAAACTACTGAAAATCCACCCAAGTGCATTTACTTTCCTTCGGGTGATTAAATATATAATATATAAAGAAAATAACATAATAAAATAAATGCAAATTTATGAAAAGGATGGCAAATTCAAAATCTTGTCCCAAAATCAGATGATAAAATTTTGACTTCGCTCTTGTTTTGACAATGTGGACCCTAAAATGACAATTTTACACTGTTTAGTAGAGGAACAGCATGATATTTTTTATTTCTGAGGTTTATGTTCACATCAATCTGCATATACAAGCACCATTCCTGCTTAAAAAAATTATTGTATACAATCAAACAGATTTTTATATAAGGCATCTCAGTCAGAGTTGTCGCTTTTGTTCGCGACACGGAAGACATGAAATTTGTAAACATTGAACATATATTCAAAACAGTGGCAAATTCCTGTGTAAAATCAACCTACATTTGATGTTTTTAAACTATTGTACACAGCTAACCCTTCTAATTTTGCACAAAATCATGAAAATGGCCTAAAAGTGGCATTCCAGTGTCAAAATACAGAAATATTACATAACCACTGTTTTTGGCCAAAATAGTGGCACCAGCTGGCTAAAACTTCAATCTTTACCTAAAATTCATCATTCATACATGTTTTGCATCAATTTAGGCTATCAACAACTTGTTATTACATGTTTCAAAATTTTTCGCATATTTTGTGTTAACGTGATATTAAAACATTCCCCAGTGTAATTGCTGCACTTTTTCATGTTTTTAAGTTAATTTCCAAATTGTATATAGAAAATGACATCCTATAACACATTTTTTCCTCCTTTTCACCACTATTCAAAAAGTCACAGATTTGGTGTTTTCAGTGCTTTGATCAGGCACAATCACTCATAGATGTTAAACATGGACACTTAACCAAATATACTCCTTTTGTGTAATGAATTGTCAACCCATGTTCAATACTAAGCCCTTAGAGTATTTTTCTATCAAAATAAGGCTGCAAATGTTCAAAGCTACCTTTAAAATTGTTTGTGAGTTAGCCGAAAAGCCCGATATGAATAGGTACAATGGTAGTATTAAAACTACTGAAAATCCACCCAAGTGCATTTACTTTCCTTCGGGTGATTAAATATATAATATATAAAGAAAATAACATAATAAAATAAATGCAAATTTATGAAAAGGATGGCAAATTCAAAATTTTGTCCCAAAATCAGATGATAAAATTTTGACTTCGCTCTTGTTTTGACAATGTGGACCCTAAAATGACAATTTTACACTGTTTAGTAGAGGAACAGCATGATATTTTTTATTTCTGAGGTTTATGTTCACATCAATCTGCATATACAAGCACCATTCCTGCTTAAAAAAAATATTGTATACAATCAAACAGATTTTTATATAAGGCATCTCAGTCAGAGTTGTCGCTTTTTTTTGTTCGCGACACCGAAGACATGAAATTTGTAAACATTGAACATATATTCAAAACAGTGGCAAATTCCTGTGTAAAATCAACCTACATTTGATGTTTTTAAACTATTATACACAGCTAACCCTTCTTATTTTGCACAAAATCATGAAAATGGCCTAAAAATGGCATTCCAGTGTCAAAATACAGAAATATTACATAACCACTGTTTTTGGCCAAAATTGTGGCACCAGCTGGCTAAAACTTCAATCTTTACCTAAAATTCATCATTCATACATGTTTTGCATCAATTTAGGCTATCAACAACTTTTTATTACATGTTTCAAAATTTTCGCATATTTTGTGTAAAATACCATTATATATTCCAGCTAAAACCGTCTAGAATTTTCAGTAATTTTTGAATGTCTGTATAATTATTTTCATTATTTCGGGTGCAAAGTGTGCATTAATGTTTTTAGTTCTTTATGTTTGTCTGTAGTCTATTTTGTGTTTTTGTAGTGCAGTTCTCTTGTAGGTTGTAGCTTGTGATTGTAATTTTCGGCTATAGTAGGTATTTACTGTTATCTTGTCTTTATAATTTCTAGATCTACCAAAAGATATCAGTAAATCTGTAGTGAAAATTGCAACAGTGAATTTACATAACCTTGATGTATAAGTTTTTGAGACAGTAATTTCGCTCTATTCAAACTGAAGAATATAATCCTTCCAATCAAATTTATATACTGTACTATATAGAACATAATACGACCGTGATAATATGGTAAAGATATCCTTGGCTTTAACTCTTACTATTTTCTAAGTTGGAACAAGTGACTGGGAAGAAAACGGCAATGTTATCTGTCTATATTTGCCACATCAGCCATTCTAGTAGCCGTCTATGTTGATTTATTTCCCATTCCTAGGAGAGCAGTTGAGATTATTTTCTCATTATTGCAAACATTTTATCTTCTCTGCAACAAACTTATTTTATATCCTTAATTCTCAAGTTATGTAACGACACATGCACCAGTCATTAGATTCAAAGCATTATTAATTCCCTTGCATTACCCACAGCGCTATTTTATGAAAATTGTCCAGACTAATTTCAAATTTATCCTGGCATATATCAGGGAAAGTAATTAAACATTTAATCTTAGATCAACTCATTAATTTAAATAACATTACAATGCTTGGATTTGTATGACGGACTTGTTTCGTTTTGATAGTCTTTGTATGGAAACTTCTTTTTCCAGTTTAATAAAGTCGTATCAACTACAGACAGCGAGAGTTTTATGTTTAACATTTATGTTGGTTATATTGATATGGTCAGATTTTACAACAGTTTTACAGTCACATAAGTGATCTTGAAGCTCCAACGATATTGTTACAAGTGTGTTGTCATCGTGATGAGATGTCTTTCCTGTCAGGCGTAAATACAAATAAAATTGGTTCCATATAATTTTTGTTTTTCTTACTTTATTTTCTTCGATGCTTGTATGGATTCGAGATGGACGCTTAAATGTCATTTCCAAGGAAGACACAAAAAGATATTCTATGTATGAAAAAAAATATCATTTTTACTTGATTGGATGGAAATTTTGAAAGCTTTTTTGAAGGATTGTTTGTGGCCATTTGTACCAAATCGCATCGCCGTTTTGATTCGTCAAATATTGGAGGGGTTATTTAACTTTAAAAATTTTAAAATGTTATACAATCTTGTGGACGCGACTCCTCAGAAACCACTACTCAGATTTCCTTTAATATTTCCAGGATTGTTAGCCACCATATGTACTAGATCCTGCGATTTATTTGAGCAATATCGGACTGCAACTTTTTGGATAATAAACATTTAATATGTTTGAAATTAAAAGCAGGATATTATGCATGTTTGGTATTATTTAATTACAAAAATATCAATAAGTTTAAATGTTTAGATAGAAATGTTCCTTTTATTACTAGATAATGTAGAATACATCAAACTAGCTTAAATATGTACATCAAAACACTTTTCTTTTGGTGTCTTAAGCTTAAAAATAAGATGTAATGATAAATCATAATTTTAAACAGGGAGGTAATAAAACCAAGGAAGGTAATCAACTTAATCACTTTTTTTCTTTTGCAAAGATGTCAAAGCTTCACAGAATGATAGAGTGAAAAAAAATTTTGAATTAAAGATTCTAATTTTGGTAAATTTCCTGAAACTCTCAAAAGACTTATTATTTCGAGGATTCTTCTTAGCAACAATACATATACTTATTAATGATAGCTGTTTTTTTTCAAACATGTTATGATTTCAGCAATATGTATTACTTAAATTATAAGGGGAACCCCTTCCCTTTGTTTTTGAAATGGTGGTCTGAAATGGGTTGTAATGGATAGTGGAGCTTTCTGTTGCCATGGAAACCAAACCAGAAAACTGAAATTTATGACAAAAGTGTTCTGCTAGATATTTTTTTTACTATAATAACTTGATTATAAGGGGAACCCCTGCCAAAATTTGTTTTGCAAGGGCCAAGGGGGAACCTTGAATGTTTGATTTCAGCAATACGTATTACTTAAATTATAAGGGGAACTTTTGTTTAAATGGTGGTCTGAAATGGGTTATAATAGATTGTGGAGCTTAAGGCTACCATGGAAACCAAACAAGAAATCTGAATTTTAGAAAAAAGTATTCTGCTTCATATTTTTTTTACCATTTCAGTAATATGTATTAATAAGATTATAAGGGGAACCCCTTCCCAAAGTTTTTTCATGAAACGGGGACTCAAAATATTTGGTTTCAGCATTTACATATATTACCTTAATTATAAGGGGAACTCCTACCAATAATTTTTCAATTGTGATCTGAAATGGGGTGTAATTGATAGTGGAGCTTTTGGTTGCCATGGAAACCAAGCCAGAAAACTGAAATTTTACAATAAAGAATTTTGTTTTACGATTTAAGCAAATAAACTTAATTATAAGGGGAACACCTGTCCACATTTTTTTCTTTGAAAGGGGGCCAAAAATGTTTGATTTCAGCAATATATATCACCTACATTACAAGTGGAACCCCTGTCCAATTTGGTAGTCTGAAATGGGTTTTAAGTTCCTTGTGTGGTGAGGGACATATGGCTACGCGTAGCAATCTTGTGTTATTTTAGTTCAATAGATTTGCGTCATGCTTATTGACCAGTGCACTTACTACCATAAAAAATCGCGTCATCAACTTTAGCAACAAATGTTATGAATACAGTGGAATTAACTACTTTTGGAGTGTTAAAAATTCGGTAGAGGTTTGGGAAAGACTTCGATCTGTTAATGTAGCATACACCTCCGTCGATAGCTATGATTTGTCTTACCTTTATACCACAGTACCGCATGCACTAATCAAAGAGAAATTTTCGTATTTGATCAAATGGTCCTTCAAAAAATCCGGATGTACTTACATTTGTTGCAATACATTTAAATCGTTTTCCAGTGACGACAAACATGACAAATATACCAACTGGACTTGTCAGGATATGATAAAAGCATTAAATTTTCTTCTTGATAATATTTTTGCTCGTTTCGGTGATACAGTCTATCGGCAATTAATATGTATTCTTATGGGTACCAACTGTGCACATCTAATAGCAGATTTATTTCTTTATTGCTACGAGACACAATTCATGGCGAAAATTCAAAAAAGACTCTTCTAAACAGCATTTAGTGGATAAATCTAACGATACATACAGATATTTGGACGATATTTTGGCTTTAAATAATCCTGAATTTTTATAAATTTACAGATGAAATTTTTCCTGCAGAACGTACTTTAAATAAATCCAATAGCTGCAGCGATCGTACTCCTTTTCTTGATCTTGATATATCAATCAATCAAGGAAAGTTAAACACTAAAGTTTATGATAAAAGGGGTGATTTCTCCTTTCCTATAGTCAATTTTCCCCATCTCGACGGCGATGTTCCGTTAGCCCCTTCTTACGGGGTCTACATTTCACAACTTGTTCGATATGCACGAGTATGTAGTGATGTTTCTTACTTCAACGACTGAAATCATTGTCTCACTGAAAAACTTCTGCATAAAGGGTTAAGATATCATAAATTGATAAAAAAAACATTCTCTAAATTCTATTCCTTCGGTATTCTACTGCCGTTGTCTCTAAATTCTATTATAGATACATTGACTTGTTTAAAAAAAATTGGTTCTACATGCAGGGCTTTTATACAACAGGGCATTTCACATCCAAACTTCTATGGAAATATCATTTACAAAGCGCATAACCTCAAAAATTGTTCTTCCAAACTTATTAATCCGTTGAACAAACTTATTCATAAAGGATACAAATACAGCATTGTTGTAAAATCTTTACTTCTGGTTTTTGTTGCCAAAAATAGTGATCATTTCCTAAATGCTTTACACCATAACTAAACTTAAACATTTTTTTCATGTTGGCAGTATTTGGCATTGCACAATATCATGTTCTTCTTTTATGATTGATGATATTGTTATACGAAATCTATTTAGAAGTTTTTCAATTGAAGTTTCATATGTAAGAAGGCTTGATGTCATAGTCAACGGAAATTATGTCCTTAGCTAGCTGTCAGGAACTGCAAGCATTTCTCCGGACAGTACACGTGTATATTGTCTTCATGTCTTATGTACTTCATTGTAAGGGCACTCGTCTTGATAAGTTGGACTTTTTTCTAGTTTGATTTTACTTTGAGTCTTTTTGTGTATTTATTTTTTAGTCATTCACCACACATAGGGGAAGGGTTTGGATCAGAGAAAATGAGTTTAACCCCACCGCAATTTTTGCACCTGTCTCAAGTCAGGAATATGTTGGTCATTGGCTTTTCCTTGTCTTCTTATAAAATTTTAGTTTCTTGATATTTGGGTTATTGGATATGGTTTGTTTCCATTGATTCATTCACTTTTTTACCCTTTGGGGCCATTTAGGACTTGCTAAATGGTGTGAGGTTCCTCACTGTGTTCTAGACCGCACGGTGACCCCTTGATGCTTTGTTTTGGGTCGATTTAACCAGGATATGGGATGTTGTCTCCTTGACATTTACCCCATTTCCTTTCTTTTTCATACTGTATCAGTGGCAGATGACGATTAAAGATTTTGAGATTCACATGGAAATTGGGCTATTGTCTGCTCAAAGATTATTTTCAAAACTGATGAAACCAGTTTTTTCATCCTTACGACCATTTGGATATAAAAAAGGAGGGTTACATTGATGACTCCCTTTGATAGAAGAATCCTACAATTATTGTGTTAGAAATGTATCCGATACTTGTGAATTATTATGGGAGCTTCAGTTCTCAGAAGCATTCAATATCCTCAGGTTTTATCCATTAAAACAGGGTAAAATATTTTTGTACATGGATACTATTTTCTTGGTCATAGGTCACTTTAAAATGCATAAAATAGACAGCGTAAAATCAATTTCCAATTACATTTTCATATATTTTGAGGCATATAAACAGCTACCGGTAATAAAAAATGAAGGAAATTCTAGAGAGAACCATTCCCGCCAAAATTTTGACCTCATATATAAAAAATTCTTACATGGATTTTCAAAAAGTTTTGCTCATGTTGTTCTATTAGCAAGGATTTACAAAACAAAAGGCAAGAGCTTTTATTCTTATTACAAATTATCTGACACAGTACTCCCTTAAGGGAGTACGAGTCTCAGAAATTTTGTAATTAGAATTAAAATTCTGACCTTTTGTTTTGAAGAGCACTGCTAATGGAACAACTTGAGCAAAAAATTTTGAAAATCCATGAAGGAATTTTTGAGATATAAGACGTCAAAATTTTGGCGGGAAACAGTTCTCTCTAGAGTTTTCCTTTAATTTGTATAAGATGTTCATTTGCATTTAAATATAAGAAAATATAATTGAAAGTTGATTAAATTTTATACACTGACTATTTTATACATTTTAAAGTGACCTATGACCAAGAAAATATGATCCATGTGCAAAAAAAATGCAACACTGTTTGAATGGATAAAATCCGAGGATATCGAATGCTTCTGAAAATCTGACGCTCGTACTCCCGTAAGTAGCTTGTGTTCCTTATACTTTCAAGTCTACTAAGAAAATTGTTTTTTTCTTTGGGAATATGGTAAATTCAGACAAGAAGGTAGTAACTCTGCCAGTTTAAAAGGTTTATGATATTAGAAAAATGCTATAGGTTATTGAAAAAAAAAAAACCAAAAAAAAAAAAAAAAACAAGGCTACATTTAGACTTGTATATAGAATGATAGGTTTATTTGTGTCCGCCTTTTCAGCTGTAGGGTTTGGTCTACTTTATTATCAAAATAACTGCCCTAAAATTTTAAAGGGAAATTTTGATGCTGCAATGGACATAAATAACAAAATATCGAAGTTACTGTAAATCTATTTTCTGCATATGCGCATTTCGACAACTTATGTCTCATCAGTGCAGATAACACTGCATATGCACATTTCGACAACTAATGTCTCATCAGTGCAGATAAGTGATGATATGAAAGTTGATCTAAGGTGGTGGTGGTAGGCTAATTTGCCTAGTCATTGATCATGGTAATCCAGATAAAAATACAACAGGTTGGAGAACAGTCTGTAATACTTTTAAAGTATAGGGCCATTGGAATGAGACAGAGCAAGGTTTTCATAAATCGAATGTTCTAGAATTGTTGACTTTTTTCTATGCAGTTAAGATTTTTTGTAAGCAATTGACGAATGCACACCTCAAAGCTTTCTCGGACAATACAAGTGCAATAGCTTATGTCAACAATACGGGTGGCATTAAATCTGCTCAAATGAATAAAATAGCCAAGAATATTTGGGATTGGAATGTATTAGTACAAATATTTGGATTTCAGACCGTATTTCAGGAAAATTTTATATAGCTGATATTGAATCTAGAAAATTTGATGATTGGGTGGATGTTGGCAGCTTCTGTTTTTAATATATTACATATTTGTGGGGTAATCCATATTTTGATTTATTTGCAATTACTAGTATGTTGAACACTCAATTACAAAGATTTTCCTCATGGAAACCTAATCCAGGTGCATACATTTTTAATACCTTTAGTTTTACTTGGACTGAGTTGTTTTATTATTTCTCTTTTATTAGTAGATGTGTACAAAAGATAGAAAAAGATCAAGCGGAGGCCCTGATGACAGTATCGTTATGGCCGACGCAGATTTGGTATCTGCTTGTTTTAGAACTGTTAGTAGATTATCCAGTAGTTTACCGAAATTTATTAAGTATTCCAGGAAGGGACATTGTTCACCCACATCACAAACAGTTACGACTAGTTGCATGTCATTAGTCAAAAGGAAGGAATTTCAAGTAAAGCTTCCAAATTTATTATGGCATCTTTGAGACAGAATACAAAGAAACAGTATGCTTCATTGATCAAACGATGGCTTGGTTTTATGTGATAAAGGACAGATTAATTCACTTCAACCATCTTTAACTTCTGTTTTAGTTTTCTTGATAGAGTTATTTTAACTTGGTTTTAGTTATAGTTCTATTAATTGTGCAAGATCTGCTTTATCAGGTTTTGGTGTGACTACTAACGGACTTGCGATTGGCTCTAATGTTACTATCATCAGATTTTTGAAAGGAGTTTTTAATTTAACACCAACAGAAATTGGATATTGCAAAATTTGGAATGTTTCAAATGTTTTATGTATTCTTAGAGCTCTATCACCTGTAAAGTGTTTATTCTTGAAAGATTTGATGCTGAAGTTAGTGATGTTAATTGCTTTGTCTTCAGCATGAAGAGTACAAAAACTACATTTACTCGGTTTGAACAATTTAGTGAGAGGTAATACGATTTTATTCTTTATTACACTGATATGCTGAAACAGAGTAGATCTGGTTTTAATCCAGGATTTTCATATCTTTTTTAAAGAACTAAAGAACTTATTGTGTTCCATAAATATTTTTCTGTTTTTTCTTCCTCTCACATTATTGGCTATATACCTACCTCTCCAGCCTATGGAGTGTACATTTCACAGTTGATTCGTTACTGTCGAGCATGTAGTTTGTACAGTGATTTTTTTAACAGAGCAAAAACACTGTTCCAAAAGCTGCTTAGTCAGGGATTTGTTCAACCTATGTTTATTTCATCCCTCAAGAAATTCTATGGCCGTCACCATAGCATCATTGAAAGATATGACGTGTCAGTATCCAAAATGAAAGTGGACATTTTCAGCTAGATACACGTCTTCCCGGATTTGACTACCGACTTTGACATTTTCCCGGATTGAATCACTCACAGTGTGATGGGTGCTGTTAACAGAGCAGGACATGCTTACCCTTTCGGAGCACCTGATGTCACTCTCAGTTTCACTGGAGTTCACACTGTGAGTGCCTTTTTTCTGAATGTTGTGATTTCTGTTTCTTTGCTTTGTGTCTGTCTTGTGTCGTTGTTTTTGTTTCTAGCGTCATTGTTTTCTGTGTTCTCGTTTTTGCCCTGTCTTTGGACTTCGATTTTTGTGAATTTCTCTCCTTTGTTCCTTCGGTATTCTAGTGCCGTTGTTTGCTTACCCTCCAGATAGGAGGCTTTGTGTTGTTTTTATATTAAAGGAGTATTTATCTAGAACAGCTAAACTTTGTCCTAATTCAACTTAATTAGTTATTAGTTATGTAAAACTATATGGACCTGTTTCACAAGAGACAATCAGTCGATGACTTAAGACTGTGATGTGCTGTGGTGGTATGAATATGAACATTTATTCAGCTCACAGTATCAGATCAGCTTTTACATCTTAGGCTTACAAAAACTTGATTCCAGTAGATAAGATAATGCTGAAAGCAGGATGGACAAATTCTAGGACTTTTACAAAGTTTTATCAGAAGCCATTCGAAACAGATGATTAAATCTTATTACGGTCTTTCGCGACTTTGTCGGAAAGAACTTATTGTGTTCCATAAATATTTTTTCTTCTTTTTTTCCTCTCACATTATTGGCTAAATTGAAAGAGGTAATGCAATGAAATTTGACGAAGTGGCTGAGAAATGGTGATAGATGTGTTATTCACCATCTTGAACCACTCCGTCACTTTGGGAGGGAGTTATTTGTAGAAACGCCTGTAACATGTTTTGTGAAATAATTCATAAAGCGTAAGGCATAGGTAATGAAATGTAATGGGAGAAATTTTTGTTAGGCCATGGCAGTAATTTTGAACATTTGGGTCAATACTCTGGGATGAACCGTTGAAAGGTTATGCCCTCAGAATGTTTTGCAACATTTTTGGAAGCATTTATTTTAAAAATCTGTAAATGTGTATGACATAAATTTTGGACCTATTCTTTAATATTTAGGTGACATGTATGTAGGGGTCAAAGGTTATTGGTCACTGTAAAAGGAAGACACCAGTTTATTAAAATTTAATGTATGGTGTGTGTCCTATGTCATTCAAACAGCAATGACTATCCAATCAGTTCTGGATATGACCTGTCACTGATAACAGCCGAGCGGTTGTTTTTACACGAAATTCCCTATGTTAATTGTCTCTGACCTCTCTGTCAAAGTGTTGATAACATAAAATTTACTGTCTGAAATTTACAAAACTGTTTAGATAATGGATTAAAATTAAGTGCATCATAGAAATAGGACAGTACAGTCTTGCAAATAAAATTGTATTACATCAAATGAATACTGAATGTGAAAAATCAATTTAAAATTCATTAAGGATTTTTATCATAATTCAGAAACATTATATGAGAGCTAATAGAAAATAGAAAATAGTTGACCCTGTTAAACAAGTAAATAATTTCGATGAAATTATATTAGAAATATGTAAAAGTAACATTGGAACAGTCTTAAAATACAAATGTACTAGAAAATAGTATAACTAGCAAATATACCGAAGTTTCGACAATTAACACAGGAAGTATGTCTGAATGAAATTATTGTATTGAAAAATAAAAGTCATTATTAGACAGTACGTATATTCAACAATGGAGCAAAAAAATTCTGATTGCGTTTAGAATTTACTTAAGTTTTTGTAATAAACTGTGTAAATGAATGGCATTTTATTAGAATCACCTGATACTATTTTTATCAGCATTGTTAAAATTACTGATGATAGTCTGGTATTTGTCAATGTGTGATGACAGAATTTACAGTTTGTGTTTAGATAAGTGACACAGGGTTAAGAGATTTTCACTAGTCGAACCATACATTAAATCTTATAATTACCTCATTATAAACTCCTCCCTACGGTCGGAATTTATAATGAGGTTATTATATAATACAAAATATCTACGCTACTGTTTAACATGATAAATGATCTGCTTGTCAGATTATCGAGTCGACTAGGTAAACTGAAATTTGATCAGCTGGTTGTCAAAAATGATATTTAGCAGACGACAAATGACAATCTGTGACTCAATCAACATATCTGACATTCAGAATAAATGAAGAGTGCTATGAAACAGTTCATGTAAGCATAAATAAATGAAAAAGCTAAAATTCTGGTCGAACTGCGATAAAAGGTAAAAGAATATGTACATATTATATCAAACGTGATGAAAAATAAAAGATAGAGATCAGGGAATGGGCCTAGATCGTCGACATTGCTGTCTTCAAAGGGCCGTGCAAAACAAAGAAAATGGCTTGTATCAGAATAGAGTAAAAAATTTCAGGATATTCAGAATAAGTGTCTAAGTGAACGCATAATCATATTAAGAATTTAACTAATCAATTTTGCCGATTTATCTTCAACCTTAGAAGCTGATTATATAACATATTTTGAAAAGTTTGACAACTACAAAATGTACTAATTATAACTACTACTTGTATACAGATGTCAGAATTATCTAATATATTGCTCATTAAAAACCAGAATTATCCCTTCCTATACAGGGAAGTTACTAAAGAAAAAAACAGCTAATTTTTATACGACCGCAAAAATTTTGCGGTCGTATTATGTTATGGCGCAGTCGTCGGCGTCGGCGTCGGCGTCTGTGGCCAGCATAACTTTGTTTCTAGTGGACGGATCATCTTCAAATTTCCGTATGTGGTTTCTTGGCATAATGGCTATCCCGGGTTTTAATTTCGGGTTTATGGCCCCACCCGTTTCAGAAAAAGGGGCCAAAAAGGGGTAAAATTGGGTATTTTTGTGTCTGTGGACAGCATAACTTTGGTTCCAGTGA
>MJUU01015446.1:0-11305 GCA_002080025.1 Modiolus philippinarum | reverse complement strand
GGAGCTATGAGGGGCTGAAAGGGGCCAAAATTGTAAAGTTACAGATAACCTAAAATTTTTATTTTTCATCGAATTTCGATGGGATTTTATTCTTTGATTCCTCTTTATGTAAGCTTTCAGTTATATATGTCAGTGGATTTGGCGTAGCTCTTACCATTTCCGAGCTATGAGGGGCAGAATGGGGCCAAAATCGTAAATTTACAGATAACCTAAAAAATTTATTTTTCGTCGGATTTCGATGGGATTTTTTTCTTTGGATTCTACTTGATATAAGCTTTCAGCATCATGTCAATGGATTGGGCATAGCTCTTACTGTTTCTGAGCTATAGAGGGTCAAAGAGGAATCATAAGGAGTCATAAGGGCTAATTTTTATTTTCCCTAGTTTGTGTCCAGCTAATTACTTGGTCAATCTCCTTATTGCGTCCATCTAATAATGGTGTCAAGCTCTTTCCTATGTCCACACTCACTTTAAATTACACTTTTTCAAATTTCAGTGGACGACATGCTGCGGTCGTATCATGCTGCGCTCGGCGTAGCCCTTTATTAGAATAATGATTCTGTTATGTTAAATTAATTTAACAATAAACATTCACGGAATGCTTTGCTGTGTAGAAGAATACACTATAACCTAACTGTGAACTTAATTTTTGCCTGTGTCATACTACGCTACGACCATGAAGTCGTGGTACATTCGGCAAAATTCTGACCTTTCCAAGATGTTACCACGACCATACTACGAGCATACCACGGTCATGCTACGGACCAACTGCGATCCCATTTCGACTAAACTACGACCATCAAGTCATTACTCCCTCCTTACCACGATTATCCCGACTCCATCACGACCTTACTACGCTCCCATAACGACGAAGCCACGATTCCAATGCGATCTAACAAGTTCTTACTACTATCCTACGACGATGTCACCATAATCTTGAACAATTTTATTGGGTTTGTCTACTGGTTAGAAAATGACATTAACCGATCAGCAACCAAACAGATCTTCTAAATCCATAAATGTCTCACTGACTGTGACAAGAGCTGTAAGCAGGGCAGGACAAGCTTACCCTTCCGGAGCATCTGATGTCACTCTTTTGAGAGTTCACACTATTAGTGCTTTAGTTTTTATTGTTTTATATGTAGTGTTTGCGTTTTGTGGTTGTGTAGCATCTTTGGTCTTCCGTGTTCTGGTATTCTTATTTTTGCCTTGTGTCTGGACTTTGATTTATGTGATCTTGTTCTTTGTTCCTTCGATATTCTACTGCCGTTGTTTGGTATAAATACTATGCAACATATACGTTATCCGTTTTCCTGAAATTTCACTGATTGCAACAACATTCGACTCATATCATCAAAACCTGTGAAAAAAGCGTGGTAGGGGAGAGGAATTTCAACGAATTATTAGAGTAATAGCCCACAGAGTGATCATGATCTGTCCTGCATTCTTCTTCGTTTTCTTAGCATGTCAGTAATCATGTCGCAGTCTGAAAGTCCAATATCACAACATGAAAGATGGTTGCTTGATCTAAACATATCAGAAATGTCTGCAACAAAGTTTTTGGTTTCACATCAGATTTTTACAGTCGAATGCTCATACAAATTTCAACAGCTTTAAATATTCTGTGGTATTTTGCAAGTCAATATTTATCATCCCTATGGTACGGTTATAATGTGATCGCAGTGAAGTCGTGGTAAAGTCGACATGAACTCGTACTAAGGTCTTTTATATGGTAGTTCAATCGTGCTGTGGTCGTGGCAGAAACGTGGAATCGGAATGGTCGTAATGAGATCGTAGTAGAATCGGAATGGTCGTAATGGTGGTAGTAGCATCGTACTGTGATCGTAGTACAATCTTCGCAATTGGCATTTCACGACCCCACTACGATAATATCACGATCATGAAGACCTTGACACGACCTTTCCACGACCGTACTACGACTGTAGTGCGACATCACTACGACAAAATTTCACCACGACCGCACTACGATTTTTTAGCATGTTAAAAATTGTTCAACGACCATCACGACCATGAAGACCTTTCTAAGATCCTACTACGACCTTACTGCGATTACTCCGATATCGCACCACGATCCTAATTTTTTTCTTAGTCGTAGTGCGATCCTCGAGGTGCGATCGTGGCCTAGTGTGATGAGGGTATAACCCTTTGCTTTTTGTTATTTTGAATACTCCGTAATCCCAATAACAAAGCCTCTTTGTCCTCAGTAATATAGGTTTCTTATTTCCGTGTAGTTCCAATTCCCCCTCATATAACTCCTTAAACTTTGAATCTAATGCCTGATGAAAATACTTGTATTTCTTTCTATTTGTATTCATTAATGCAAATGAAGGCCACCCATTGTGGCGTTTAAGGCTTAAAAGTGAAATCTATTTTCAACCTCTATTACTTACAAATATTGCAACACACTTGTTTTTATCACTCTCTAACCAAGCCATTATTCTGGTGATGACATGATTCGAGTTTTAATTGTCCTAAAAAGATTAGGCAGTATTATGAAGCCTTGTATGTGACATTTTTTAGATAAAAGATATACAATTTGTAGAAAATCATTAAATAGAATAAACAACTGCTCAGTTTATTATTTATCAAAATTATCAACATTAAAAAATATCTTTCAACATATTTTCAAATAAATTCTTTAAACTGTGAAAACTCATGCGCTTGATAAATCTGCTATAACTAGAAAGCATTTAAACTTTACGTGTGTTAAAATCAAATGAAATAAAATATTGTTCTGCAAAATGTGTTTATATAATATTTTCAACCAATTGCAGTGCACATTCGGATGAGAACTTCAGCGACGCTGATAAAACAGAACGTCAGTTGTTCCAAGAACAATTGAAAGGTCAGTCTAATTAATCCATGTCACCTAAATTAATGTCGTATATCTATATATAGATATGAGGCCTTTTCCGTTGAACATACAGCTAGGTGATATGAGTTATTGCTAAAAAAACTTTGAACTTTGACCTGTGACCTGTGACATTGCTTTCGGGTGTATTTAGAAACAATAATAGATAGCAGATAAAAATGCTGGAGAAAATGTGTGTCTTGTTACCATCTACATGTGTAGTAAAGGAAAAGGTTATTGAACCAACAGTTTGGAACCTATGGACCAAAAACTGATTTCCGACATCCGATTTCTGTTTTTTTTTCGCTTGTCGCTTAATACCATTGTTGTATGTTTATGTTTAACTTTACTTTGTGGTAGTTAGTCAAATTAATAGACTTTAAGACTTTTAGTAATAGTTTCGTTTCCCTATACTCTCTATACTCATGTGGTCAAAATAGTAGCTTAGATTTTAGTAGACGAATAAAACATATATATCATCTGATGAATTGCGCATTACTTCAAATCTACTACAGTTTCGTCTACTAAAATCAACATGTACAAATACCCCAGACCAGAACGGCTAGATGCCAATCCTGATTCAGCTACGGCAGCGAAAGAATGGTTTCACTGGAAACGAACTTTTACAAACTTTTTAAACTCTGCGGGAGATGATAATCCACCAGACAAACTCAATATGTTGATCAATTTTGTGTCTCCTCGTGTGTATGAATATATCAGTGAGTGTAACAATTACGATAATGCTATGACACTGTTGGAAGCTGTGTACGTTCGACCAAAGAACGAAGTATTAGCAAGACATTTGTTAATTACACGTAGACAGCAATCTGGTGAGACTCTAGATCAATTTCTAGAAGAATTAAAAGTATTGGCAAAAGATTGTAATTTTCAACAAGTATCAGCCGAAAAATACAAAGAGGAGTACGTCAGGGATGCCTTTATAAATGGTTTAAGTTCACAAATAGTTCGACAGCGGTTATTAGAAAATAAAAAACTCTCGATCTCAAGACAATGTTCGACCAGGCACGTACATTAGAGCTTGCTCAGCGTAGTAAAGAGGTGTATGTTCAGCCCTACCCCGTAACAGCCGCAATTGGACAAAAATCCGAAGAATCAGTCGTGTCAGTTTCAAATATTAATGATTCAACAAATCAACAGTTAGTTACAGAAGACGACAAAAGTACATTTGCTGCCGCACAACGACCCGGAGGTAAACAAAAGTGTTTCTTTTGTGGGAACAATTCTCATGCAAGACGTTTTTGTCCGGCCAAGGACTCTACTTGTCATAATTGTGGTAAGAAAGGACATTTTTCAAAGGTGTGCAGATCAAATGCTACAAACACAGGGACATCGGCCTCTTGTACCCCTAAATTAGCTACTGTAACTGCTGCATCTCCACAATGTCTCAAGAAAGCCTTTATAAACGTAAGTGTAAATGATCGCCCGTGTAAGGCTTTGGTAGATACTGGTAGTTCCGAAAGTTTTATTGACAGACAATTTGCTCAATCAATGTCAGTAACATTAAATGATGCTAGTGGAAGTGTGTCAATGGCATCCAGTGCTCTTAGCAGTCCTTTAGTAGGAACCTGTAAAATAAACTTGGACATTGACGGACATTTCTATCAGAATATGCAATTATCTGTGCTTGAAAAACTCTGTTGTGATGTAATATTAGGACAGGACTTCACGAAGAAACATGAAAGTATCAAAATAAATTTTGGGGGAAGCAGACCAGCCGTAGAAATAAATGACTCAAATGCCGTCTGTAGTCTGGCTGCTTGACTGTTGACCCACCGGAATTGTTCGCAAATTTAACAAGTGAATGTCGCCCTATTGCAACAAAATCACGAAAGTACAATACCGATGATAGAGCGTTTATAGAAAAAGAGACATCTAGATTGCTCGCCGAGGGCATCATTGAGCCTAGTTCGTCACCATGGAGAGCTCAAGTTTTAGTTACATCAAATGAAAGGCACAAGAAAAGACTAGTGATAGACTATTCTCAAACTATTAACAGGTATACAGAACTTGATGCATATCCGTTTCCGAACATAAATCAGATGGTTTCAGATATCGCCAAATACAAAGTATACAGTACGCTTGATTTACGTAGCGCCTATCATCAAATCCCGTTAAGAGAGCATGAGAAAAAGTATACTGCCTTTGAAGCAAATGGTCGCTTGTATCAATTTCGACGAGTCCCGTTCGGTGTTACAAATGGAGTTGCTTCTTTTCAAAGGGTCATGGACCGTCTAGTTGCTGAAAACAAATTAAAAGCTGTATTTGTGTACATCGATAATATCACAATTGGAGGAATGGACCAGGCTGAACATGATGAAAATTTACGAAAATTTCTTGATGTTGCCGACAAACATCAGCTGACATTTAACGAGGACAAATGTGTGTATTCGGTTGAATCCGTCAACCTTCTTGGATATTCCATTAGTCAAGGAGTTTTGCGACCAGATCCTGATCGCATGACGCCTCTTAGGGAACTGCCTGTTCCCTGCAGTAGTAAATCGGTTAAAAGAGCCGTTGGAATGTTTTCTTACTATAGTCAATGGATTCCAAGATTTTCAGACAAAATCAAACCTTTAGCTAATGCTGCATCGTTTCCGTTAGATATTACTGCGGAGAAAGCATTTAACGATCTGAAATCTGACCTAGAAAACGCAAGTATAAGTGCAATTGATGAAGCTATTCCCTTTGTGGTAGAAACCGATGCTTCAGATTCGGCAGTAGCCGGAAGTCTCAATCAAGGCGGAAGACCTGTTGCTTTCTTTTCAAGAACTTTGAACGCTCACGAATTAGGACATTCACCCGTAGAAAAGGAAGCATGTGCTATAGTAGAATCAGTAAGGAAGTGGGGACATTTACTTAGCGGAAAACACTTTACCCTCATCACTGATCAAGAAGCAGTGTCTTATATGTTTGACTCGAAAAAGCATGGAAAGGTGAAAAATGACAAAATTATTCGCTGGAGAACTGAATTGAGCTGCTATAGTTACGATATAAAATACCGACCTGGTCGAAACAATGCCTCAGCTGACTGCTTCTCTAGGGCATACTGCTCATCTGTCAGTGCAGATGCTCTTTCTGAGTTACACAATGCTCTATGCCATCCAGGTGTCAATCGCCTTCTTCATTTTGTCCGTACAAAGAACTTACCTTACTCTGTTGATGATGTCAAGAGAATAACTAGGCACTGTCCGATTTCTGCAAAAGTGAAACCCCAGTATGCCAAACCGAATGCACCGCCTCTTGTTAAAGCTACTCAGCATTTTGAACGTTTAAGCATTGATTTTAAAGGGCCGCTGCCGTCTGTGAGTACAAAGAAGTATATTCTCACCATTGTGGATGAATATTCAAGATTCCCGTTTGCATTTCCCTGCTCTGATATGACAAGTGCTATAGTTATTCAGTGTTTACGACAATTATTTGCTCTATTTGGCATGCCGGCTTATATTCACTCTGACCGTGGCCAATCTTTCATGAGCGCAGAACTCAAAACATTTCTTCAATCGCATGGTGTAGCTACTAGCAGAACAACACCGTATAGCCCACAGAGTAATGGGCAATGTGAACGTTATAATGGTATAATCTGGAAAACTGTAACTTTAGCATTAGAATCTATGGGACTAAATGAGAGTCAGTGGGAAATTGTGTTGCCCGATGCACTGCACTCTATTCGAAGTTTGTTATGTACTTCAACTAACTGTACTCCGCATGAAAGGTTTTTCAACTTTACAAGACGATCATCCTCTGGGCAATCTATCCCTTCTTGGCTAGCACATCCTGGTGTTGTCTTGATGAAAAAACATGTGAGGGCAAATAAATATGAACCTCTCGTAGAGGAAGTAGATCTATTAGAGGCAAATCCGTCTTATGCTCATGTTAGATTGCCCGATGGACGAGAAACTACTGTATCTACTCTACATTTAGCTCCACCAGGACAAACTGACAATAACAATTTTATTGATTCAGTTGCCAACGAAAACGCAACAGAAATTAGTGAATGTATTAATAACGATACTGAAGGCACACCACTTGCAGTTGACAGCAATCCGATTGAATCGCCTCCATGCATTCGGCGTTCTACACGTGAAATTAAGAAACCAAGTAGATATGGGTTTGACGATTAAGCAATTTAATGTCTGCATTGACTTGGGTGTTAAATGTATTAGGTGACTTTTTAGTGGGGGAGAATGTTGTATGTTTATGTTTAACTTTACTTTGTGGTAGTTAGTCAAATTAATAGACTTTAAGACTTTTAGTAATAGTTTCGTTTCCCTATACTCTCTATACTCATGTAGTCAAAATAGTAGCTTAGATTTTAGTAGACGAATAAAACATATATATCATCTGATGAATTGCGCATTACTTCAAATCTACTACAACCATTATAGTAACAATAATGTATTAAATACAAAAGAAGTGCAGGAAGATGTGTCCTTCAAAATGTAGTCAATATCAAAGTATCATGGACAACCAAAAACCTTCATTTTACGTCAATGTATATTGATAAATGTACATATTAAGGGTATATATATAGTGTCTTAGTTTAATCGGTAAATCTGAAATGAGAGCATTATGACACAACTTCCGGGAAAGACCTGCCAATTGCTCTTCGAACAACTGACATACTAGTTTTGTAATTGCTTTTTGTTGTACATATTTGTATATAGGATGGATGTATTGTTCATTCAGAGGTTTTATTGTATTTGTCTTTCACAGGGCTTGTGCTCTTTGAAGTCTCGCCTTATTCCCGGAAGTGGTTGATGTAGTAGAATTAATTAACTAAACGAGACTTACCTTGGTAAAAGTCGAAGTTCAGTTGTATATATCCACTGAAGAGATCAGATGCCCCCTGTTGTTTTGATAGTTGATGTTTTTTCCTCCCTTCTTTTTTCTTCTAGGTTGTGTGATTTGTATGTTTTTTTTAAATTCTTGTACAATCCCTTCGAAGCTACACATGCGCAAGGTACATTTCATCTAAACACTTTAGTGGAAGTTTAGCTGCGAAGAATTACAAGTGAACTTTGACTTTTAACAAGGTAAGTCTCGTTTAGTTAATTAAATACAATTTCTTAGCTGATATTTTTCAATACATTAAATTTTGATTTTGGTGATTTTAATACTGAATCTCGTATTTTGTTGGGAAGTAAACCTTTTGTAGGTTACAATTGCGCAATTAATGTTGTTCGGGATGCATCTAGTTTTTTACCCCAAGATGAAATTCAGAATTAATCAATGCAGTACGTGCGATTGGTGGAAACTTATTATAATAAAATCACCTATACACTAGTAATATAGAATTCATTAATATTTATTCACTCTTTATGTCTTTGACCTGAATCCCGGATATGTTTATGTCAGGGGTCGGATTTAAAATATTTTCCATAAAAATACCGACCCTTTTTATAGCCCCTGTTTTCACCAGGAAGAGCAATGGGAGCCCCCATTTTTCATTCCGAAATTTGAAAGATCTCAGAACCGACAAATTATTAGAGGGACCCCTGGAGTTGAAATTCTGTTGCATCTATTTTTAGAATTGCGTCACACTGGGGTACCCACCTATTGAAATAGCAGTATGAATAATTGCGCATTTGTAACCTATATCAAAACCAGAATTTTCATGTTTTCGAATATTAAAGTTTATTTTATAGTAATAAATTATTAGAATTTGTGTAAAAGCATAATTCAGCATAAGTAAAACTTTGTAAACTATGTGACGTCGTAGCTATAGTCAATTTCTGGATTTCTACAATTTTGCACCATGGAGAATGGGTATGCTACGATAACCGGTTCTGTATAGAATTTAAAGCATGTGAGTAGCAATTAAACGTTTGATTATGTTGAATTAGATATAATACAACACACAAAGTAGATCCTTGTAAATTGAAACGTGTTTTTGTAGGGGTAAAAACTTGGTTTTAAAATAGAAAATTTTTAAGAAATTCGCGAAAACGGCATATATCTAAAAATGCCCCCTTTACCATAAAAGGCAAACCGAGAAGTAACTTCTGTTTGTTTGAAATCGTTTATATTAAATATAGTATTCTGGCTTAATGTCATGTTTTACGCAACTTTTCCCATTTTTGCAGTTATAGTCTGTTTCAAAATTGTATTTTTGTATAAAATTGACGTATTTGATGTTTTTTATTCCAAATATGGCTTTATGATAATAGAAGTGATCTTCATATTCACCAAACTGGATGACTGCTCAACTTCTACAAATGATCAGGGCAAAAGGACGAGAATGTCAACGGACAAGAAAGATTAATACCGTAATGTCTCCAGAAGACGACATATTTTTCGGAAGGGGGTGTCTTCGGGAAAAAATTCTCAAAAATAAATAAACCAGTGCTATTCTTTGAAATATAGATAGAAGAGCTCCTATAACATTAAACTAACATGCAATATACAAGTGGTCACATTCCGAGGTTTTGAGTTACCGTATAGGTTACAATTGCGCAATTAATGTTGTTCGGAATGCATCTAGTTTTTTACCCCAAGATGAAATTCAGAATTAATCAATGCAGTACGTGCGATTGGTGGAAACTTATTATAATAAAATCACCTTTACACTAGTAATATAGAATTCATTAATATTTATTCACTTTTAATGTCTTTGACCTGAATCCCGGATATGTTTATGTCAGGGGTCGGATTTAAAATATTTAGCTAGGCTATGGAATAGCCTAGCTATATAGATAGTTCTTGGGGTGAAGTGAGGAGTACGTTTGCGCAGTGAGGAGAACGCATGCACAGAAGACTATTGACCAATAGGAATTTCAGATTCTCGAAAATCAAAATGGCGTCCAGTTTCGTCCTGATAAAACGGGGCGGGGTTTAATTTTTCTGTTTCCTTGTGGAAGTTGAAAAGTATTATAAACATTTACTATAAGTGGTACTGGGAACAGGTTTGTAGAGGATGATGGGATTGGTATTGCAATATCGCTTAGCCAGATTTATAAATATAGATATGATAAAAAGAATAAGAACAGTAATAAATAAAGATGAGGTATTGTGCAATAATCAATAATATACAAATACTATAAAACAATTCCCCGTGGTAGAGATGTATGCTCTTTATTTTTCTTGGATATGGTGTACTTGTACATGAGATAATATCTCATGTGTACACTTTGTTCAATTACTATTATCTAAATTTATGTAAACTCTAAAACCGAAGGATTAACTCCCACCATCGTAGTTTTGTCCTTAGCTATATTTGATATTACTGTTTATTCGGATTTCGTTTGGTTTTGTGCATTTTAACATTTTTGAAATTATGGATTTCCTTTGTTTGGGTTCTAGTGCTGCTGATGAGGAATAAATTTCCGAAATGGCCATACAGCTCATTAAAATTATTGCAGTTGGAGTTAACATATGTGTTATGGTCTCATGTTCATTTACTCCATATCCTTTCGTAAAATATAAAAGACTTTTCAGTTGTGTTAAACAAAGCGTGATTGTAATGTGTGGAGATACTTAGGCAATGGAGAACGAAAGGTGGAAAGAGATAGAATTGCGTTTTTTGCGGAAGAATAAAGAGCTACCCTAGTAGAATTCAAGAACAAAAAAACAAAAGCACGAAACTACTTTGAGTTCCTGTTGGCATAAAATTAGAGGCATGATCGAATCAGTGACTGTTTTATCACATGAGCAGACCAACAGAAGAAATCCACTTGAAGAAATCACAAAGAAGTACCGAGAAAGGCTTACTTCAAGTATTGATTTGAGTATACAAATACACCATGAGCCACCACACCCTTGGCAACCAAACATGCCATTTTCTATCAAAGGCTATTCCATAGCCTAGCGTATCGTTTTTATTTCATAAAAACCAGTATCGGATTTATATCATCCACTTATGTTTATACAGTCCCCTTGTGTTTTCTAGTTTCCATAAAAATACCGACCCTTTTTATAGCCCCTGTTTTCACCAGGAAGAGCAATGGGAGCCCCCATTTTTCATTCCGAAATTTGAAAGGTCTCAGTACCGACAAATTATTAGAGGGACCCCAGTAGTTGAAATTCGGTTGCTTCTATTTTTAGAATTGCGTCACACTGGGGTACCCCCCTATGGAAATAGCATCATGAATAATTGCGCATTTGTAACCTGTATCAAATAGCTCTTAAAAAGCGTTCTGAGAGAAGACAGGACTATCTACGATTTAACAAAATTTTATGGACTTCCTGTTTTAAAGTTATCGTAGTTACAGATGAAAGGGGTACAGATGGCATTTGCCAAGACTCACATTATTCGTGTACGTATTTGCGTATCAAGTAAGTTCGGTCGTTTTACGTACTGCAAATTATTACCTTCAATTAAGTAGGAATCTCAGGATAAGTCGCAGAACAAAGCTTCCCGATAGAACAGAAGTAGTTGATATGGCAAAAATCCGTAGGTTTTCAAAAAACGTTTTTT
>MJUU01015445.1:6103-30771 GCA_002080025.1 Modiolus philippinarum | reverse complement strand
AATCCTGAATTCCGGGTAAAATAATTTGTCAATCCCGTTTTCACTCTAAAAAATCATGTAACTGGAAAATTTATCCTAAGTAAGAGGATAACTTCTGCAAAAGTAACACCTTATCATCAATATAGAGATTCAGCCATATCTATTAGAAAACAAAAAGTTCAGTTGTCTGTTAGCTTTTTACATTTTCATCTTCTCGTGAAAACCGTGAAACTAATCTAACCAAACTTTACAGGAACGATGTATGTAAGATCCTTCAAACAAATTGTTCGGAAAAAAACATACACTAGTTTAACATTGGACATTGTTGAAAAAAAAATATTTTCATCATCTGTTCTGACACTTTAGAATCAAATTTATCTCGACTGTACAAGAATGGAGTACGGAAGGTCCACTACAAAAAAGCATCAAGCGTGGAACAAAGTTTAACATTTGACCTTATTGCATCCATAAGGGCTCGTCTTTAGGTTAATGTATTCCGTGTATATGTTCAAGTTGGACCGTACGCGTACAATGTACGGTCCAAAATTTTTGGGGGTATTTCTTAGTAAAATCTTTTATACCTTCTACTTGCGGTTTATGGAATAATTTAGATAATTCGTTGAAAAATGCAACTGCTATATTGTCCTTTAAAAATATGGTCCAACCTGACACCTACAAACCCACAGAATACTATAATGAGGGAAAATAACTTATTGAATGCTTTTATAAGGAGAAGACAGTCGATAAGTAATAGATAGAGCCCTTTTTATCTTCCGTATTTTCATATTATAGAATTTTGTAGAATTTTCTGCATAGAAACATATTATTGTTAAAAATGTAAAATAAATTTCGGGGTCTCCGTGCATATAGACGCAAAAACTGAAATTGAAAATTTCAGGATTTTGCATAGAAATGATAGGAAAATGATTATATGAAAGGATAGCTTCAAAAATTTGTTATAGATTTTTTTTATATATGTTTTGAAATCATCATATAGTTTACATATGAAAATAAAAATTATGGTATGGCATACAGCTATTTCATCAATTTTTATTTTTATTTATTTATTCTCATAATTCAAATCTCATTTTTTTTCTCTTGCTGTTTTTTGCCACGCTGACTTGTTAATTATTAGAAAATCTGGAAAATAAAATTCTGTATTCTGTATTCTTTACTGTTCTGTCTTTATTGAATAAATATATTTACACCAAGGTGACAGTGACATGATCTTGTTATATCATAAATATACAAAAATCACATAGTTTTTCTACTAAAGCTGATCAAAATAATATTTTGAGACGACCACATTTTTTGTATATTAATGACGCATCCGTGAGATGTAAACTTCCGAGACGAAAACGCGAAAACGCGAAAAGGCGAAAACGCAAAAACACGAAAACGCGAAAACGCGAAAACACGAAAACGCGAAAACGCGAAAACACGAAAACGCGAAAACACGAAAACGCGAAAATGCGAAAAGTCGAAAAGGCGAAAAGGCGAAAACGCGAAAAGTCGAAAACACGAAAACGTGACGGATTTTACCCACGAAAACGCGAGATGTCTAGCGCGAAAAAGCGAAAAGGCGAGATCTATTTAATTTCGTGTTTTCGCGTTTTCGTCTTCATGCTTTCGCGTTTTCGTGTCCGGGATTTCGCGTTTTCGCGTTTTCGTTCTCGCGTTTTCGCCTTTTCGCGTTTTCGACTTTTCGTGTTTTCGCGTTTTCGCTTTCTTGATCTCGCGTTTTCGCCTTATGCGTTGTTGAATGTTAGCACGAAAACACGAAAACGCGAAAACGCGAAAATGGCCGCATCCGGCTTCCATAAAAATATATTCACTGGGATTATCTTGAGTCCCATTCGAAGAGCTTTGCTACGCTATCTCGACAATGATTGGCACTTGCCTAGGACACCATTTTGCCAAAATTAAGCAATGTGTGCTATTTGTTTGTATTATATTTTCCATACATGCTTAAATTGTACTTTTGTTAAGCTTTATATTTACTTGTGATTTTTGTTTGATCAGCATAGCAATGTCTTTTATAGGATTGCTAAGACATAAAAATATTTCCATTTTCTTTTCACTTTGATTGTAAGTTGTCAAAAAAAGGACAGAATTTCAGATGGAGTGTCATCAAGTACTCTTTTTTCTTTTTACACCTTAGAATTTTCATGGAAATATTTTTCACACCTATCCCAATACTTGTTCACAACTAACTATTTCGCGGGAAATGTCTAAATGAATCGATAATTTGTTTCTAAAACCTGTTAACTTCTTTTTTGAATTTTCATTTTTTTGCCTTTTTCTCGCTGCACAAAATAACGACACAATTTCGTCTTTTTAAAATTTTTTTTTAAAATTTAGTACTGTCAGCATGACCGCTCGAAAAAAGTTACCTAACTGTTTCTCTGTGAATTCTGTTGCAAATGCGATTGGTGTTCGTATTTCAAAAAAGAAGTAATTTTAGCTGAAACAAATACTATTTTACCCTGATTTCTTTTTATGTGGATTTCACTTGTCTTTTACTGAGTTTATGACACTGAATAATTTCAAGTGAAACCGAAGCTTGTTTCACTTTATTTTATCTTGAGAGTAAAATTAAATCTTGAAAATCTTGAAATTTTGTCCATCTTTGAATGACCTTGTAGTTTGACCAAAGTCCTTTCTATTTTTTACATAGGTGTCAGTTTGAGTCATCCAATCAATCTTTTTTTAAGGGACCGACCATTTAACTTGAAAAGGGGGTGGGGGGGGCTATGTTTTTTTCTAAAAATTATTTTGGATCTGATTTTATGTGAAAAAAATATTTTGGCTGCCAAAATGATGAAAAACAATTTTCTGAAGCAGGCTTTCTATCCCCAAAAAATAATGTTAATTTTGGGAAAAAAAATGTGTTGATACACGTGATAAAAATAAAAAAAAAATTTCTGTCCAGAAAAAAAAACATAACCCCCCCCCCCCCCTTTGAGGTTAAATGGCCGGTCCCTAATGTTCAACGAAGATGTAGAAATGGACATCAGCAAACATAAAATTTACAGGAACTTTGCTATTTTGTTATCTTTGGGTTTTTCTTATGACATTTATTTACAAAAATACATAAACTGTAGACTAGGCATATCGTGAGTCTATTTTAACAGAAAACAAGCAGGTTGTGACTTAGCAACAAAAATATCAAGAGACATCGGGACATTGCATTGTAAATTACTGTTAAAATCAGCTACAAACGGACTAAACAAAGTTCTTCATTCACTGTGTCATTACTTATAAAATACAACTTGACAATTCATCTTCCTTTGTCAATTCCTTGGTTTTAAGAATAATTATTTTCAATCCAATAGAAAAAAAATGAAGAAATTCAAATATTCAGAATTAACTGTATGTAGAGATTTAAACAAAATACCGTTACGGTAGTAACTGTAAATTTAGTTTCTGCAAATGGCCATTTCGATTTGCTTTTGTCCATAAAAATTATGTTAACAGACTTTCAAAGCGAGTACAAAACACTTAATGGAAATAACTACGTAAATCATAGAAAAATGTTTCAATTTTGGTATGATATGATATTGAAATAAAAAAAAAATCTTCATTCGTTTTTGTTCAGAGCTATATACTTGTTGAAAAGAAGGAAGGAACATCTGATCCTGGATATTTTTTTTCACGCAATTTTTGAGCCTGACAATTTTTTAAGCACTCGAAGTAATCCTGTCATTTTTTTTCGGTTCAAGCCAGATATTTTGCATCATAAATGTCATCCTGGTTATTTGTTTTCAGCTTCCTCCTGCCCTGATATTTTTTTCGCCAAATTTCTGATCCTGGATTTTTTTTCGAATTCCCCCCTTAAAATCAAATGGTTGCTCCCTAACTGGGGCATTAAATTCAATGCATCATAAACTAAGTTAATATTATTTACTAGAAAGCAACATATTAATAATATCCCAACTATGATTTTAATAGCACTCCAATGCAGAATACATTAAACCATAAACATCTTGGACTTAACTTGAAAACTTAAGGTTGATGGAGAGATCACATCAATGAAATATATCCTAAAGATTGTTCTAGGTTTATTGAAGTATAACCTTGATAGGAAGTCCCTTGAAAAATATGTATTTAATTTATAAGGCCAATACTAAAATATGAAAAAATTGTTTGGGACAATTGCACCGAACAAGTAACTGATTTGATTGAATCTGTTCAATATGAAGCTGCTAGAATTGTAACTGGTATGCAAAAAGGTACTTTGAAAGTAAAATTGTACCATGAACTTGGATGGGACTCATTGCAAAATAGACCTAATAAACAAAAACTTCTTTTTATATGTATACATAAAGCATTGCATGGGTACCTTCCAAGCTATTTATCTAATTTTCAGACGTCTCATATAATTACCCTCTCAGAAATCCAAGATTTTTTTAACATTCCCCAAAGTTGTATGAGTCTTATAAAAAGAGTTTTTTACCAACTGCACTTAATGCCTGGAACAATCTAGACAATGAGTTCCAAAATATTATCTAAATCTCTATATTTAAGAAAAAATTAATGAGATCATATTATCGTTTTTAATATTTTGCTTAGTTGACACTGCATTGGTAGTCTTTACAGTGTCAGGAGTTCATATTTTCTTGTTTAACTTGCCATGATCTGTTAAAGAACAAATAGACTGGCAATCACTTACAAAAAAACTTAATCGGACACTCGAAAATTGTTGGTGAAAGCACAAACATCGTGAAATGCACAATATAAAGGGATTAACTAGCTGATTATCTTTAAATTTTAAAGTCGCTTAATAGTCTGTGATAACTAAGGTGAATCGATGGATTGTTTTATATATTATATTTCATACAAGTAAATTTAATCCAAAATTCTCAAGTACACGAAACTGAAAAAATGTCCCTATGAAGAAAGACTGCAGGTTACATTCCGCCCCATTATCTGAACTGCAGCAATTTTAAAATTCAAGCAGATTTCAAACTTGAGAAAACTGTTTCAGCAAAGTTAAAAAATATATTTTCATTTTCATCCAAACTGAGCATACTATTATGTCACGATTCGTAGACGCATGTTGTTAGGAAAAAATTCCTTTTCCCACATTTATATATATCATATTTTGCGAATCTAGACTGTTTATGAAGAAAAGGCAACATTTAGAAATAATATATAATTGTATGAACCAAATCGGGTGTTGTACAGAACTATAAGACTAGTGTAACAAGGTTGTATTAGGTAAAAATGGAATGGGGTTACCGTCAGAACTCAAAAAACGTACGTATAAATATTCTAGAATATCATATCTTAAATTTGTGATTGTTAAATAAGAATGTCTTTGCATGTTTTCGCCAAGAGTGCACTTGCGGACAACGAACAATCAAATGACGAAAAGATAAATATTGTTTTTCCTTTATCAAGTATTTATATATAATTACCTCGCCAATTTCAACAACAACTTTGAAAGCAACCGTTAAACCAGCTTACCAAAGATTAAACACCAAGAAACAAACAACCGTGGCACTCCTTAATAAGTAGGTACGCACCTTTAAAACAAAACAAAACCGAGTAAGCTATCGTTTCTTTGCAACTCGATGGATGGAAATCAATTTTATATAAAAAAATATTCCTTTACTGTAGATGTCCTCATCAAATTTCATATCTGTTGCTCTACGATGCGAAAGGGACGTTATATACCGATAATATTTACATAAATCCTTTTCAAATTGGCATTTATATCGTTGTTCTTACATATTCCCTAAATCAACTGGACGAACACAAGATTGTTCACATATTCAAGTAAAGAGGAAAAAATAAAACGTTCTACTGAAAAAACGATGAGTTGCGAGCGGTGATCAAATAGTTGATCCATTTTCTGTGAGCATAAGTTACTAACAGATACCAAATATGAAATGAAAAAGATTTTCTGCTTTTTATAAAAAATATATTGCTTAAAATATGATGTACTTGTACATGAGACAATATCTCATGTGTACACTTTGTTCAATTACTATTATCTAATTTCATGTAAATTCTAAAACCGAAGGATTAACTCCCTCCATCGTAGTTTTGTCCTTAGCTATATTTGTTATTACTGATTATTCGGATTTCGTTTGGTTTTATACATTTTAAACATTTTTTGAAATTATGTATTTTCTTTGTTTAGGTTCTAGTGCTGCTGATGAGGAACTGATTTTCGAAATGGCCATACAGCTCATTAAAATTATTGCAGTTGGAGTTAACATGTGTTATGGTCTTATGTTCATTTACTCCATATCTTTTCGTAAAATATTATCGTTGTTAGAAAAGGCGTGTAAAGTATCAATGTGATAGAAATGTTGTTACTAAGGCACAAACATCCTTCACTCTCCTCAAAGGCACAAATGCATCCTTGGACAAAACAAAAGTGACGATAATTATCGCTGACAAAGCAATCTATCAAATAACGAAAAGATGAATATTCTATTTCTTTTATCAAGTATTTATATATAATCACCTCTCCAATTTCAACAGCAATAGTTCAAACAGTGCTTTCGGTGCTTTGATTTGGCCTCGTTCCTTGACCTTCATCTTGAAATTGACAACAGAGGTACATTACAAACTAGGTTGAATGACAAACGCTATTACTTCACTTTTCCAAAAGTCAACTTCCCTTTTCTTTGTGGCAACATTCCAAAAGCACCAGCATTCGCTACTCAAGGGCCTGTGGTCGTTACAGTGACTTCCTTGATAGAGACCAGTTGCTTACAAATAGACTACTTAAGCAAGGGTACGTTACCAAAAACTTGTTTGTCTTTTGTCATTTTATTGTTTTTCTTGTGCATTTCCCTGGTTGATTGTGACATGTGATTTAATGTTCGGCCATTGTAGGTGTTTCCTGTTATCTTCCTTTCATTAATCTAAAGTCATCACTACAGAAGTTTTACGACCGACATCACGATCTTGTGGATCGTTACGGAATATCTGTTTCCCAAATGACAACAGACCTTTCCATCTACAACTAAAGTTTGTTTTTCCTCTATTGGATTTGACTTTACTACCGGAGTTGACATGTGGGCGGGGCGGGTGTCTTATAAGAAGCAGGAGATGCTTACTCTACCGGTACAACTGATCTCACCCATGGTTTTTATTGGGTCCGTGTTGTTCATCTGTATGTGAGTCTTCATTTTTCTTTTTAGTCCCGTACTCAAGTGGTGTCCTTGTTTCTTAGTGTTTCCGATGTTGTCTTTGTCCATGGATTGTTCGCTCTTTTAATTGACGGTTCGGTCCTCACTTACTTTTGTATATGTTCATGTCTTTATGTAGAGTTACCATTATAGAAATGAATTTATTAAATTATCAAAATTTGAAAAACGACATCAAAGTGTAATTACCAAAGATTAAACGCCAAATGGAAAACAACTGTAACACTCCTTAACAAGTACATACGCACTTTTAGACCCAAACAAAAGTGGAGGTAATTATCGACGAAAAAAAAATCTTGGCAAACAGTCAACAAATAGTCAAAACAAGCACTTTCTTTTTGACTGATCACGTTTAAAGTTCAATCATACGGAATCTGTATTTAAATGAAGCTGTTATACCTTGCCCAAACCGTTGTTAACTTCTCTTATGCAACATTTTATTCGAAAAGATACTGAAAACCGAGTAAGCTATTGTTTCTTTGCAACTCGATCGATATAAATCAATTTTACATAAAAATATTCAATTTCTGTAGATGTTCTCGTCAAATTTCAGATCTGTTGCTATATGATGCTAAAAGGACGTTTTATACCGATAGTATTTACATAGATCCTTTTCAAATTTGCATTAATATCGTTGTTTTTACATATCTCCTAGTCAACTGGACAAGAACAAGATTGCTCCAGAAGCAAGTAAAGAGGAAAAAAATAACACTTTCTAATGAATAACAAGGAGTAGCGGTCGGATTGATTAATATGGGGCTTAACGTCACTTTGAGCAGCATTTCGGCTAACTCATATCGATCAGTTTTAGTGGTGGAGGAAGCCGGAGTGCCCGGAGAGAACCCCCGACCTTGGGCATGTAACTGACATACCTTATCACTGACGATTGTAAGTCAAGTGCACCCTTTTTGTAAAGTACAAAATGGGGCGCGAACTCACTGCAGTGGTGACAGACTACAGTGGTTGTATATGTAATAGAACTACCTTAACCACTCGGCCTCCTAGGCCCCTCAAATATTTGACCCTATGTCTGTGAACAAAAATACTAATAGATACCAAACTATTCCAATATTTATGAAAGAAAAAAATGCTTCTTATAAAAATATATTTCACCTTGGACGTTGACTCTCTGACAACATAATTGATTGATATTGCTTTAACCTCTATACACTAATCGGTATAAATTTATTTGAAATCCATGATGATGTTCTGCTGTTGTATAATCAAAGCTTTGAAAAAATCAGTCTCATTTTGCCTCATGGACTTTGGCTCTTGACAATTCTGTTTGCAAATTTTTATATTAACTCAATATAAATACACATGTTATTGGCAAAAATAATTTATATGAACATTGCATGTATGTAAGGGACCGACAATTTAACCTGAAAGGGGGGGGGTATGTTTTTTTTCTGGACAGAAAATTTTTTTCGCGCATCCCGCTGTACAATTTATTTTTTTTTACGTGTATCAACAAAATATTTTTTTTTTCAAAATTAACATTATTTTATGGGGCAGAAATCCTCCGTCAAAAAATTTTTTTTCTCATCATTTTGGCAGCCAAAATATTTTTTTCACATAAAATCGGCTGCAGATTATTTTTTTNCCCCCCCCCCCCCCCCCCTTCAAGTTAAATGGTCGGTCCCTAAGCACACATTTCCTCGGCCTACTTACGAAATAATGCTAGCAGCCTTTTTATGTTTACAAAACATAGATAATCCATGATTCAATTTCAGGTACCTATTTATACAGGTCTGTGCTCAAAAGTATTTCCTCAAAGTGAAATTTACCTGTGCATTTCTTGTGAAAAACGGCCTCTGTTTAAAAAGATTCTACAGAATTCATTTCTGGACCAATTTCTATAAAATTTGAATCGTTAAAATGAACTTTACATGCAGTTCTGTCAGTAATTTTGGAATAATTTTATGATCTGAAGTTTTCAAACTGTCACGATTTAAACAAAAATTGGTGTCAAAATTTACTATATAACTATGGTAAAATATGAAATTGAATATATTAATTCCCAATTAAATGGTATCAAAAAGGTAACTACAATTCCTGAAATTATTTCTAAACTACTGTAAAAAACTGTATGTCAAGCTCTTTTTATCAATGTAAATTTTATGAAAATCTGACATTTTTAAACAGAGGCCGAATTTACAAGAAATACAAAGGTAAATTTCACTTCAAGCGTACTTTTGAGGACAGACTGAATTTACTTCTGACTTCAGAATAATTTATTTTATGAATTAACATCTTCGGTCTCTGATACCCCCCCCCCCCCCGAAAATATGTTTACTTCAAACCTCCAACATCGACTGAAATACCATATACGCTTCGCATGCCGTAAAAGAAAGTGTTATACTAGACAATACCCCAAATATTGTATCACGATTTATTCTGAGGTCCATATTAACAATGAAAGGATATGAAGTAAATGCAAAGGAGACAAAGTCATTAAACTAAGCAGTGTTACAAAGCTTTTATTGTTGTTTGGCATATTGAAGTCACTATGAGCCCTCCAACAATGGGCAATGCCCATACCCCACTGTAAATTAACGACGCCCCCTAGCAACAGTTTGAGCGGAATTCATTGCTAAATGTAAAAAAAAACATCCTTGGATACCTTTCGGCTTGGATTCGGGGTTGTGAAAAGCAACATAAAATCAACTAGCAAAGTGCTATGTGTCTAAGCCTATAAGCCTATATGTGTCTAGTTCTGTGAAACTGTTCATTGAAATTTCAGCAAAAGTAAAATCAGTGATAAAAATTTGCTGCTGGTGATTCCATTGGCAAATTGCTCTGAGACTCTGTGGAAGCCTATCCTTAGAGAAATACACGTAAAATAAGAAATATTTGGCGATGAAGATCAAGACGAAGGCACGAATGAGAGATAGTGTGTCCATACTTTTCTAAAGCAACGCGTCAAGCCAAGAAATTTTTCCGTGTGGTTGTTAAAAGAAATGGAGTATGCAATGCCGATTAAACCCAAGACGATGGATGCGAATTTATACTAGTACATGTCGCTTCTTCGAAAAAAAATGTGTTTCGTATATGATTTTTTCTTCAATTAGGACCTGCTTATATACAAGAAAATAGAATATTTCTCTCATGAATCCTTTAATTCAATGTTCATATCACCAGCAAATTAAATCGGAATAAACAAATAAACTATGGGAATATTTGGTCACAAATATTTCCTTGTTTAAATTCGGTGACCATTTTTCTTATCCTTTTAGTATTTGATACTTTGTTTTACTTCAGATTAGCTGCTCTTATGGTCCTTGTGCTGATTCTTTTGATGTTCCGAACCATATAGCTATGGATTTTCCCCTGTTTAAAACTTGCGACTCTTGCGACACGAATTGTGTCGCACATTTCTGGGACTGTTTTTGACAACCGGGCGCCAAGTAGGCGTACAAAAAGTGTGTTTCTTTTCGTTTCTTCCAAATTTTTTCCTAATACTTACAATACATGTATTTAATTATGCAAGGCGTTGTTGTTAAACATACAATAACTGAATAGCCCAATATATTAAAACTAGACTTCTACAATAAAATTAAATTCAAAAGTACTGAAAACTAAAAATCCTTTGTGGTAACGTATTGGCTAAGATCAACAAATTATTGTTACCAAGTGGCACAATTATTGTGTCAGATAAAAAAAATCTCTAAATGTATTTTCAAATAGAATCTTGCCAAAAATAAAGTATGTCAATTTTGGATGTGGTACAAAATGAAAATTAGAAACCTCGAAAGAGCTTATAGGAAAAATGAAAGGATATGGAGTGAATGTACATGTGACAAAAACGCAACTTCGGTATCTTGTTATTTATCCCAGTTCTTTATAAAGTTCACTTATCATATATATTGAAAGATGTAAGTATTTTATCATTTACAAATGGTGAGAATTCACTGAAATGTTAAATACTGAGTGAATATTATATGGTATCAACCATCAAAAGTCATATACACTTAGAATCTATAAACGGAACAGAAAAAGACAATTATACTCAGGTTAAATTATCAGTGAACTAGTAGACAGATATCTTCCTAATAATTTTTTTATAATTTTATTATCCTTGAAAAATCTTTTGAAATGTTCTTCTATTAAACAAAAGCACGGCGACCCCCTAATTTTATTTCATTTTCTGGTGTATCTATGATAGATCTTCACGAACATATATACTTTTTTGAAAAAATTTCGGTCCTTTTTCGGTATTGTGTTAAAAGACTCATAGAGTGTAAGCTATATCTTCACCAGTACAAAATTGCAATTAATTGCATGCTTCATGCTTAGTTTTGGTTGCTTTCTTAAGGAATGTTTGCAGATATTCATATGACATAGTAATTCGTAGCCACGACATAGTAATTCGTGGCCACGACGGAAGAATTCGTGGCCACGACTTAGCAATTCGAGGCCACGAATTGGTAATTCGTGGCCAAGACGTAATAATTCGTGATCACGACTTAAGGGGGTAGACCTGGGGAAGCCTAAAATTTTCCACTCGTTTAATTTTCTTATATTTTCAGTATTAAAACTAGATATGTTCATGTTGACTTTCAGCAATTTTCAACAATTTTTACCGTCCCGTTTTATGTCTAGTGGTCATCAAAGATACCCTGTTTCCTCATGTTATTTGGTCAGTTCAGGACTTGATTGTGGTGCATAAAATTTGCTCTAATTAAGTTTGTATTTGGTTTAAAATTATTTCCAATGCAAAATTCTGTAGTTTAGACATGTGTGAAAGTAAGCATGAAAATTGAAAGTAAATTTAAATAGTTTGAACTGAAATACATGGGTGTTCTGAATAGTATAGGCTGAAATTGTTACTCTATTTTGATTACTATTAAACATTTCTTGTAAAAAATTCTGTCGTTTAATTTTCACGAAAAACTGAGAATAGAAAGAAAACTACTGTTTGTAAAATATATTAAAATTTTAGAAAATTATACCGTCCTATTTTTTCTTTATTTAGAATAAAAAATCGGTAAAATTGCTGAATCTGTGCTATAAATTAGATATATATATCTACCTCCCTTGACTTTTACATATTTTCATTATCTTTTGGCAGCATTGCAAAAATGTAGAGTAAAATGCACTCATTATAAATAACTGGATGTTGGGTATTTGTTTTCATGACAAAATTAATATTTATTTTGCTGTGTGGAAAATTTTTTACAATTTTAAAATTTTGATAATACCTATTGTAATGATTCTATTAGTTTGTGTAAGTAATAAAAAGGTGAAAAACAGAGTTATCTCCTCCTACCCCAGGTCTACCCCCTTAAGGGCATACGATACAGTTACAGGGGAGATAATAACGTTGTTATGTGGAGTGGTAACGTTTTCCCGATTTTCGTGACGTCGCTCAAAACATAGTCGGCAGCATTAGTTTGAAACGTTACTCACGCAATTGTATAAACTGGGTTCGTAGCATTGTGGAACGGTGGACCAGTTTAACAATTGTATTCATCACTGCGAAATGCAGTCTCCAGAATCCTACTCACAACACATCTGTTACTTATAGGAATAAAAGTAATTTTGGAGGAGTTTATCGATGTGTAAACGCGGCCGACTCACTCACAAACTAAATAAAGTCCGAAGGACTTTATGTAGAGTTTGTGAGTGAAAGGCCGCGTTTACACATCCATAAACTCATCCAAAATTACTTTTATTTCTTATAACTCCAATCCTTTGAACTTTGAACAATGTTATGACTGATTTTTACGTCATCATATACTGCACTATTTAACGTCGTAATGTATTAATGGGCAAGAAAAGTTTATCGAGAAATAATTTTTTTGTTGTTCATGACGTTGACCAATGAAATTGGACGTTGCATTAGCAATTGCAATTATATCAATATACAACGTGAAAATTTTAACATCGCTTTATTGTTGTATTCAAAAAATAGGTCTTGAATTTTACACCTAAAATGTCATATCGGTATCACAGGGGCTAGGCTCGTTAAATGTTACAATAATTAAGAGCTTACGAGCCTAGCCCGGTATATGGTCGGGCGGGAGAGGAGGTTGCGTAAAACGTTGAAATGAACTGTTGCAACCGATCGGCTGTGTATTTGAAGAAGACGCACAACGACATAGTGTTGTGAAGGTGTAGCGACTAAGTTACTACTATACCAGGGGTATACATGACGAGACATCTAACATGTTAAATAGTTGGTAAAATGCCCGGTCTATCTATACAAAACTATGAATATGTTGTGCGATGGCCACAAATTAACTATGAAACAAAATAAAATTATATAGTTGGCCACGATTAAAAGATAAAAAACACAAAATGTACAAATTAAAAAACACATAAAAATGACAAAAATGGAAAGAGAGGGAGGGAAGACTGCCCAACGTTTCGGCCTATATGGCCTTCGACTAGGGGACTACCGGGCTAAATACGGAGAAAAAGATGGATATGACGAGAGAAAGTAAATACGGAGAAAAGGATGGATATGACGAGAGAAGGAAAAATGATGAAAAAAATATTCTGAAGGAGACTTTCTGCCCCCAAATAATAATGCTAATTTCGAAAAAAAAATATTTTGTTGATACAAGTTAAAACAAAAATAATTCACGCGAAAAAAAAATGTATGTCCAGAAAAAAACGCATACCCCTCTTTTAAGTTAAATGGTCGGTCCCTTAATGCAAATAGAACGAAGAAAAATCGGCGGGTAAAGATGAATGACGTTATACAGAGAGAAATACAACGCAACGTCATTTACCGCCAAAATATTATTTTGTGGTAAAGTTTTGACAGTTTTTCTTAAATATCTTAAAAACTAGCACATGGACCCTCTATTTTCTCATTAGTTTTCAAAAGAAGACCATCAAGAGAACCATTTGCTAAATTATGAAGGAAAAATCAATAGTCATTTTTTTTTTATATCTCGATTTCAATCCATGAATATAGCTATGATTTAGCATTACATATACAACAACACCAAATAACAGATATATCGGATGTTGTCAATATATTTTGTCATAATCCCATTTAAAGGCGATGAAATGAGCATTACAGATAAAAAACAGAACTAAAATAGCCCAAGTACTTAAAAAATTACAAACATTTAAAAATTCCCATAAAAAACGCAAATTATTGGGTTTTGCCCTAAATTTTGCCATTTTCAACGTTAAATATCTCAAAAAGTAAGTCATGAAGGTATGTTTTTCTTTTCACATTTGGAATCCTCATATAAAAATTTACATTATATTGGAAATTCGTGAAAAAATCAATATGGGATCTAAACTGTATCGTATGCCCTTAACAATTCGTGCATGGCCACGACTTAGTAATTCATGGCCACGACTTATATTTTTTTCTTCCCCTTTTTTGACCCAAATAGGCTTTCATACAAAGTAACTGTAAATTAAGTTAAAATAAAATTCTGCAAATGACCACTTTGACAACATATGTCTCGTTAGTGCAGATCGAATCAAAACATTTGGACAGTCATATTTTACGAAAGGATATGGAGTAAATGAATATGAGATCAGAACACATATGTTAACTCCAACTGCAATAATTTAAATGAGCTGTATGGCCATTTCGGAAATTAATTCCTTATCAGCAGCACTAGAACCCAAACTAAGGAAATCCATAATTTCAAATATGTTTAAAATGCATAAAACTAAACGAAATCCGAATAATCAGTAATATCAAATATAGCTAAGGACCGGGTATTTATAATATTTATAATATATGGCACAGAACAAAAAAACCAAAAGGATCTATTTGGAAAGCCAAAATCAACTTTGGACAGAGCTTTACACAATGAAGATACTCATCAATTTTAACAAAATTAAAAATTTAGATATTGAAGTGTCCAAGTTTTATCACCATCGAAGTACTGACTTCAGGATCAGTAAAAACCCTCGTGGGCTATTATTCCATCAGCAGATGCATCAACCGGATGGGAATGAATAAATACAGACAGAAGTAAATCTAAATTTAGTCTAGCTACAAACATTACTTAAGATGAAACGGAAAATGTCGAAAATAAAAAAAAAAACACAAAAAAAACGTCATATAACATATTTGCTTACTTGGATATTGTGAATTAAACCTGGAGGCTTAGGTGTATTTGTTATATTCATAGAAGTGAGAGAAAACACGAGCATTCCTATCTAGACACAGAAGTTCTCTGTAAGGACGTTATGACAAAAAAGCAAATAATGGAGCATTTCAAATAAAGAATCCACAGGTTCCGTCTCTGTATTCCGCCCACTCATTTGTCTACCTACAAAGATTGCTCATTTCATTATGATCCAACAACAAAGATTGCCGCCAGCGCAAAACTTGGGTTTAACGTAGGACCCTATGGGAAAAATTGGATCTTCATCTTCTCCTCAGAAACCACTGAAGCAAATTCAATCAAACTTAACAGGAATGATGTATGGAAGGTCCTTTACAAAGATTACTCATTTCGATTTGATCCGACAAAAAACGTGGCTGCCAGCTTGGAACTAAGGTTAAACAATGGACCTTATGGATAAAATCACATTTTCATCTTCTCCTCTGAAACACTGAAGTAATTTAATCAAACCCTAAAGAATGATGTTTGGAAGATACTTAACAAAGATTGCTAATTTTGTTTTGATTCAACAAAAAACATGGCTGCCAGCACAGAACTTATCATTGGGCCCTATGGATAAAATCCTATTTTCATCTTCTCCTCTGAAACAACTGAAGAAAATTCAATCAAACTTTACAGGAACGATGTATGGAAGGTTATATGCAAAGATTGCTCATTACGTTCTGATCTTACAAATAGTATCATGCCGCCAGGGCGGAATATTAATTAACATTTGACCCTATGGGAAATTGACCATCTTAGTCATCTGCTATGAAATTCTTGAAGCAATTTAACCAAACTGAATTGGAATATGTATGGAACTATAGCCTCACATATTACCCTAAGGGAAAAAAATCAATTTTGGTAATCTGCATATACATGGCTTATATTAGATTCATTTTGTCAGGTGAGCGATTCAGGCTCAGTCCCTGAGCCTTTATTTGAAAACTTGCAATATCTAAATTAAAGAAAATTTTGTTAAAACCTAAGGAGTATATCCTTCCTGCATAGCTCTGTCCTTAGTTCAATTTGGCTTTCTTTTTTAGATCCTATTGGTAATTTGTTCTCTATCGGCTTTTACACATTTTGGTTCATGGATTTCCAAATGTTTTGATTTTATCTGCACTGAAGAGACATAAGTTGTCGAAAAGCGCATATGCAGAAATTAAATTCACATCAACTCGGTATTTTGTCGTATATTTGTGTTTACAGTTATTATATGTGAAAACAAACATAGAAAATTAGTTTTTGAATATTTGAAACCAAGACACACACAGCTAAACGCACCTCAAAAAGTACATACACAACCTTGGACAAAACTAAAGTGGGGGTAATTATTGATGACAAAAGAGTCTTGCCGTGGTGTTTACCAAAGCAAAACCCTGTATGTACATCCCACCCTTGGAGAAAACTAAAGTGGGGGTAATTAATGATGACAAAACAATCTTGCCGCGGAGTCCGCTGAAATATAATACTTTTCTTATTGTTTGATTCTGTCTGGAATGCATACCGAATCTTCCTTCAGTAAACCAAATCAAAATCGAAGCTCTTTGTAAACTCACAATTTCCTTTAGACATTATTGTGTTAGTCTGTACTTCGTAAGTTAATGAAAACCGCTTCAAAAATAAAATACCAAAGTTTTCTTAGCAACTGAAAGTATAGAAATTAATTTTTGCAGAACATTTCCTTATTCAATCAACCTCCCAATCAAACTTTGAATCCATTGCTATGACAAGATAATGATTTACGGGGATTGAGGTCTTTTATATATCGGTCTTGTTTTTTTCTGAAATTTGGATGAAACAATGTTTTTACATATCCAATATTCTGGGAAAAAGAGACCATTACAATACTCAAAACAAAATCCAAAACTATAAAAAAAAAACAAATAAAATAAAATAAAAGTAATAATAAAAATAGTCTTGAACAAATAATAAAATAATTATGTCGCAGTTGACTGTTGTACAACATGAGAATCACAAACCAAGGAGGAGCTTGACTACCAAATATGCAATGAAGGGATATGGAGTAAATGCAAATGCGACAAAATCTTCACAAATAGTTGGGAAACAAGCAATGGATCAACGCTTTTATTGTTGTTCTTCATCTTGAAGTCATCATGAGGCCTTCAACAATGAGCTATGTTCATACCTCATAGTAAGTTTAAGACGACCCCTAGCACCGGTTTAAGCGGAATTCATTGCTGGATGTCGAGCAACGCTACATCCATGTTTGTCATGTCATGGATGCGGCCCGTCAACAAACATAAAATCAACTGGCAAAGAATTCTTACAATTGCTGTCATCCATTACCCGACAAAAAGACAAATAGAAGACGAACACAACGTTTAAACAACCACAGGGCACTCATCGAGTCAACAGTAAGAAAACTTGGCATAATAAAATTATGAGATGTTGGCACAATAATCAGGTGGTCAGAATAATAATTTTGAAAACACACACAAAAAATAAAAAAATAAATAAAATAAAATGCCAAAATTTGAAATTATGATAGTGCATCCATATGAGAAATTCTCTCAGGAACAAGTACACCATACATCTCATCATCGAAATGTATTATCATAATTCTTAGTGCAATTGTAAACTTTTATTACATCTCCAAACTCATTCACTACTCAAGGGCCTGTAGTGGATCAGTGACTTCCTTGATAGAGCCGGGTTGCTCACAAATAGGCAACTTAGGGAGCAACCATTTGATTTTTATGGGGGGCCTATGGTCAAATTTAAAAAAAAAGGCAGGAAGGTTACCTATAGCAAAAAAAATCTAGGATGACTATGCGGGTTAATCCAGGACAGGTTTGGAACAAAAATAAAAAGCCAGGATAGAAGTTACACACAAAANCCCCCCCCCCCCCCCCCAGAAATCAAATGGTTGCTCCCTTAAACAAGGGTATGTTACCCATAACTTGAAGTCATCACTGCAGAAGTTTGAAGGTAGACATCATATTTCTTGTGGACCGCTATGGGATATCGGTTTCCCATATGACAATAGATTTTTCCCTTTTTAAAAGCTTAATTGTTGTTTCCTCTACCGGATTTGTTTTAACTCCTAGATTTGACATGTTCAACATGGCGGGTGTCTTATCAGAAGCAGGAGATGCTTATTCTACCGGTGCATCTGATATTATCCAAAGTTTTAATTTGGATCCGAGTTGTTCATCTGTGTATGTGTTTTCTTTTTTCTTTTCAGTGCCGTACTTGTTGGTGTCTTTGTATCTGTGTTTCCGATGTTGCCATTGTCTTTGAATTATTCTTTTTAGACTGAAGCTTCGTTTCTCACTTACTTGTGAGATCTTTTTGTTTCATGTAACTCTTTTCTAGATTGTTATTTTTTTGCACTAAAACGGCATGTTTTTTCCTGATTATTGTGATACTAACTGTCCAAAGGACTATCCATAGAGCTCAAGTGTACTACAGTTTCTACATTTTGTTATTTAGACAGTTTACATTTGTTTTTGGGTTCAGTTCTACTAACGAAACCTAGTTCCTTATATCCACTAGAGGCTAGCTCAGAAATCAAAGGAAGGCCTAAATCTAGAATAACACTGATTACAAATATTACAATGTATTTTATTTTGGCACACTGAATTTGAATCTAGAAGTCTGGCACATAATGTTTGTAAATTCTTGGAGAGATATTTTACCATTTCCTGTATTGTCGGCTTCCTCAATCATTTCCCTTAAAACTTGATTGGATAAATTCAGCTTGACACTTTCACACACTGTCTTCAAATCATTTAATGTCAAGTATCCAGTATCATTTGTATCTATAAGCCTAAATGCCTGTAAGATAATAACATAAAGTTTTTACATGAGACAAAATAAAAATAGTCTGTCAGTACACTGTCGGATCTTACCTTTGAACAGAAGAAAAGAAGGAATCTAAAAAAGGGGGTTCTAGACTTATTTTTAAAGTTTTGTTAATTTTAGTGTAAACAATTGTAAAAAGCAAGTATCGTCATTATAACAAACAAAACACACAGATAAAAAGATGGGAAAAACCAATGTATACACCTTTTCAAAATTCATCTCCAGAAAAGATGAACAGATCCTCTCCAAAAAAGATGAACAGAATTGGCTACAAATCTCGTGATCCTAGACGGCATAAAGTGATGAATAAAAAACAAGACACAAAACGTTTTGTAGTTATTATGGATTTTGAATAGCTTAACTTTTTAAAAATCATTATCATAAGAGACAGAACTTTCCATTTTGTCTAAATTCTGCACAAAATCAAAACTTTCAAAGAAATTGGGGTTTCAATCCCCGAAACCCATTCTTAATCCGCCGATGAAGTCTTAATGTATCATGTATATTGCATGAAGAATTCATGACATTCCTTATGATATTTCCATTCACAGAGGAATCAAATATCAGATAGATTTGTGAAATGTAACTTACGGGTATTATTGATATGTCAAACAAGAGACTTGTAGAATCCGAATCAGAAAATCTTATTGGCTTTACTTTTTAGAATAAGAATTGTTACTGAACACCTAAAGGACAAACATGATATACAATACTTACATATAGAAAAGTTTTGAATATTAACGGTGGTGTTACGCATGTTTGTTTAGCTTCAGCCAGTCATATCATTTAAGTGTTGTTGATATTACCGGATGCAGTTCGTGTTTTCTTTGTAACGATTTGAAATATTGCATAAAACACGCAAAATGATGATTGACAACCGAGTTATTCCTGAACGATGTTCAAAAAGTGCTTTATGATTGTTACAAAAACAGGAAAACAGTAAACACCTACAATGGCCAGGAACTACAATCACATGCCACAATTTACAAGCAATCTGCACCAGAAAAACAATAATGAAAACAAGAGACAAACATAAATAACGATAGGAACTCGGGATAGCCGGACTTGGTACCGGCACCAGCAAAAGCCAGTGGTAGGGTTAAACCGGTTTATGGGTACCCAAACCTCCCCTTTCTCTATCCCGTTTCCCTATAGTATCATAAACACGCGAATAAAACCCAATACAGGTAGACTACTAGTTAACTCAATGGCCACTATCTTGGAACAGAAAAAGCATAAGACAAAACGTAATTTTAAAGAAGGGTCAAAGAGTGCTCGCCGCTAAACTGCCGGCTATAGCTCAAGGAATCTAGTCTGCTGGTAAAACACTGTCGCACTACGGAAGAAAAATCAAACTCAAAACTTCCCGAAGGGTTTGGTAAAGAGTCTTCATGTATTTCAGCAGACATCGGCAGTATCATTGAGAGGCCAGTATATATGTAAAGTCTTCAGGTCACTGGAATCCAAAGCCAATTTAACGGATTTGTTCAGAATATCTCGTCGATATCCACTATTACGTAAAGAATGTAAGTTACGTCCCAGTTTTTCTGGATTATTAATCAGTTTTTGACATTTTTTAACAACATTTCCATAAAATCGAGGATGAGAAATGCCCTTTGTTATTAGCTGTTTCCGAGTCACGTCATATCTAGATATAAAATGTTCATATCTTCTGTAAAACTTCTTAAAAGTATTTAATAATTTATGAAATCTGTAACCTTGTTGTTAAAGTTTGGATGTGAGAGTAAGGTTACGCTCATTAAAATCATCAAAGGTGGAACAAAAGCGAGCGAATCGTACAAGTTGGGATATATACACCCCGTAGGATGGAGCTAGGGGAACGTCGCCGTCAAGAAAGGGGAAATAAAATCAAAATCATCCCTTTTATCATAAACTTTAGTTTTTATTTTACCAGAGTCAATGGTGATACTTAGATCCAGAAAAGGGCAGTATTTAGAATCATTGTTTGCCTTATTTAGTTTCAGTTGATGTGGGTAAATGGTGTCAACATCTTGTTTGTAGCAAGATATATTTTTTATTTCCTGTAGTGTTATATATTATATATAAATATTCGGTGCCTTTGAATGAAATATTATGGTGGGAATTTAAAAAAAAAATTAATATGACATTATTTCTATAGTAAGATGAAGTGTTTTTTTTTAATTTTTATTACACGAATGTATTAGGCAAGCCATGTGTAGACTATTCTATATTTGTTAGACAAAAAGGATTATTAAATAAGAATTCCGTTAATGGAGATGCCATACACAACTTTTACCTATCTCTTCATTTTATGTCATGAAATAAATGAATTTTTGAGATAAGCCATAAAAAGTTATTTTTCAAATTTCCATGACATTATGCAACTATTTGAAATTTGAACTGACAGTAACTAAACTCTAACTAAATGAAAAGAACAACTATTATTAACTATTTATTAACTTGGAAACTGTAATCAAAAGATGAAAATTAATAACACAGTCAGCATAATAATGATAATAGCATTGTGTTAAGTAATGACTATGCCAAAATAGTGAGGGTTGAATACGCGTAGTGCACTCCCCTCCGGGTCGTGCACTATGGTCTCAACCCTGACCACTATTTTGGCATAGTCATTGCTAAACACAATGTTATTCTCATGATAATAACATCATAAAACATGATCATATCAGTGAACAAAACATTAAAAGAAGTCAGAAATTGTTTCAAGATAACAGTTTCTCTCTCAAATTGAAATCTACGAAATATAAGAAAGAACACATCATAGTACCTGTTGTATTTCACCATACGGGTCAGGACCTTCTCCTTGACTCTTAATAATGAAGTCTAGAAAATTTATAAATGTCACTCTGTCTTTATTAGGACCTGCTAGTTCATCTGAAAAAGAAAGAAATGATATAAAACAAACCATTGATATAAAGGGTGGAAAAGCAAGGAAACAAATCCAAGAGATTCAAGATTTAATCATCAATGGTACGGTTTCTACAGACAAATCAAAATACCTACTAAAACCACCAAGCAGCACCTGACTATCCAGTACACATAGATACCAATTTCAACAAGAAACAAAAGATAGAAGAAAATGGCTCTTTTTCATAAAAAAAGTCAGTGACTGGAGCAAACTGCTACCAGATATAGACACAACAGAGTCAATCGAGTTCTTCAAAGCTCAAGTGAAACGTACAAAATAAAGATCAACTACTTTTTATCCTGTTTTGAACCATACGGACATATCTTACGAGACACTCAATGTCGATAGTATCGAGAAAGAAAATCGTTGTGACCTAATATTTATTAGACGGTTATGTGTTGCATTAATTAGCGTATTCTTTTCCGAAATGAAACTTTGGAGAAAACTTAGAAGGTATCTAACTAATTAAAAATACAAGAATCCTGTGAACTGCAGCATTATGAATAAAATGGAAATTGTACAAGAATGATACCCATCACATGTTTGAATAATATGCAAGTTTGAAGGATTTAACGACAGAAGCACTTTCACTGAGCTCCGAATCGAAACACTTAGCCCATTTGTAATCAATTTGCATACCTAGTTTTAACTGTTTGTTTCCAATTTGCATATCTAGTTTGAACCGTTTGTAATTAATTTGCTTACCTAGTTTGAACCGTTTGTAATCAATTCGCATACCTAGTTTGAAGACAGATTTATAAGTTCGATAATAATATATTGGACTGAAAAGTTTGGAAATCAGATGATTGACAGGAGATCAACGGACATCCGACTGAAAGAGACAGGTATATGATGATAAGTGCCATACAAAAATCAAGGGGAATTATGGAAGTACCAAAAGTCAACGGACAAATAAAGAACAATACACGGTAACAAGAAAATTTCAGCATTTGCGATACAAAATTGATTCATTTGCGATACAAAATTGAATCTTTTGCGATACAAAATTGAATCTTTATTGTATTGAACATTGCAATATCTAAATTTTACGAAATTTTGTTTAAAACTAAGGAGTATCTCCCTCATGCATAGCTCTGTCCTTAGCTGAATTTTGGCTTTTCTATTTAGATCCTTTTGGCTATTTGTTCTCTATCAGCTTTTACACGTTTTTTGGTGATTGGACTTCCAAATGTTTTGGTTTTATCTGCACTGATGAGACATAAGTTGTCGAAATGCGCATATGCAGAAAGTAAAGTAACAGTAACTTCGGTATTTTGTTATTATTTACACAATCCTCCGTATTATGCATATTATATGGTTTTGTTATATTTTTGCATTCTGACCGATTGTCAAATCACGAACTGTTCCGAAATCGGTAAAAATTCAACGTTCTAGATGAAAACATTGACTGACATGCGCCTAAGAAGTCTTATTCTATACAATTAACCTGCTTTTACAATAAATAAATAAATAAACCACAAAAAGTGCGCCCAACGCAATTTTCACAGTTCTCCCTTTTTTCAATTTTGATAAAAATGTCATAAATAAAAAAGCGTAATATGTTATGTTCATATCCAAAATTTACAAATAAACATTACCTATCATTCCGTCGAAAACTTCCTTTGCAGCTCTGAATCCTAACATTTTTGCAATTCGTTTTACATCTTTTGCGTTTATATATCTGAAATTGCACCATATCGATTTACATATAAAAGATTAAGACTGCCACTGCCTGAATTAAGTACATAAAGGGTAAAGTATATACATATATGAATAGCAAAGGAAACACGGAATGCCTTTAACGCCGAAATGGTATCCAAGAGGGGAATACATTTTTATTGTATGATGTCATATATATATATTTCATTAGATTTTAAATAGATAATTCTTATGAAAATAATTTATGAAATTTATATCAACATCAACATAAGACATAATTGGATAAATATATTTTGATCATCCTCCCTGAACTGAAAAGTGTTGAAAAGATGTATGCAAGATTTAACGTAAAAAATGCTCCTTGCGTCTGGATTCATCTGCGAACATGATCGCCAACTCAGAACATAGTTTAACATTGAATTACTTTGGAAAAGCACATTTTGATCATTATGATAGTCTCTGAAACTATATTGTGGAAGCAAATTGAACTAAGCTTTATCGAAATGATGTATGGAAGATTTATTATATTTCATTTAAGAATCTGTCACACAACAACGATCTAGTCAACGTGTGCCGACGTTCGCTAATTTTCGTAATAGCCCGGTCACACTATAACGGACAGTACCAAAGTGTGCCGACGTGTGAGAATATGTTCATACACTCTGGTACGCGTTTTATAAGTTAAAGGCACATTCTTAATACCTTACAAACACATGGACGCACGTTGGCGTGCGTTGCTGAACGTTGAGTGCGTCGGAAAATTTTTAGCATGCTCAAAATTTTACAATATTCACCGGCATTTTGTTGATAAGTTGTGCATACGTTAAGCGAACGCTCCAGAGGCGTTTTCTGCGCAAGCTGTGCGATATGTAGTAGTTTCTTGAAAGTTGTTTCAAACGTTCAAAGAACGCAAACCGTGCGTCCATGTAACTAAGCAGTAACATTTTAGCCAATGTTTTATTATAAAAATAAGGGTTAAAGAGCAAGACAAAATTCCAAAGGAATGTAAATAGCTGCTTCATTCAGCATTAGACA
>MJUU01015444.1:61594-78295 GCA_002080025.1 Modiolus philippinarum | reverse complement strand
TGTCTTATAAGAAGCAGGAGATGCTTACTCTACCGGTACACCTGATCTCACCCATGGTTTTTAATGGGTCCGTGTTGTTCATCTGTATGTGTGTCTTCGTTTTCCTTTTTTGACCCGTAGTCAAGTGGTGTCCTTGTTTCTTAGTGTGTCTGATTTTGCCATTGTCCATGGATTGTTCGTTCTTTTGATTGACGGTTCGGTTCTCACTTACTTTACGGTCCAGTGACTAGGTTAAGTTTTTATACGACCTCAAAAAATTTGAGGTCGTATAATGGTATGGCGCTGTCGTTGTCGTCGTCGACGTCGTCGTCCGCGTCGTCGTCTGTAGACACTTTTGTTTTTGGTCAATAACTTAAGTTCTAGTTTATCAATCCTTATGAAATTTGAATACAATGTTCCTTGACACAAAAGAAAGACTTTGGGTGGTTTTGGATTTTGTGGCCCCTCCCGTATAAAAAAAGGGGGGCCAAAAAGGGCAAAATTGGGTGTTTTCGCATAATTTGCTGTAGAATTTTTATTATTCATCAGATTTTGATGGGGTTTCTTTCAGTGTGCTCCTGAGGAAATTTCCAATCAGTAATATGCAACGGATTTTACGTCACATGTACCGTTCATGAGATAAATGGGGCCCAAAAGGGGCGAATCACAAAAATTTTATTTTTTTTTATTTCTAGTCCGATTTTGATGCAGTTTTTTCAATGGATTCCTTATGAGAAATTTATATGGTGCAAAACTATTAGATATTTCATAACATGTTTCCTTTCGGAGCTGTGAGGGGCCAAACGGGTCCAAAATTGCAAATGTGCAGATTACATAAAATTTTTATTTTTCATCGGATTTCGATGGGATTTTTTTTCTTTACATTCCTTCTGTCTTGAGCTTTCAGTAGTATGTCAACTTACTTTGTGTTCACTTATCGTTCCTGAGCTGTAAGTGGTCAAAAGGGTCAAAATTTCAATTTTCACAAATATGTAAAATCTTTATTTTTTCATCGGATTTAGATGGTTTTTTTTTGTTTTTTTTCCTTTGTTTGTGTCAAACTAATTACTGTTACATTCTTCTTATTGTATCCATCTAGTTACTGTGTCAAGCTCTTTACTGTGTCCACATTCACTTTATATTGCACTTGTTCAAATTTCAGTGGTCGACATGCTGCGGTCGTATATATCATGCTGCGCTCCACGTAGCCCTTTATTTTTGCTTTAGTCTGTTTCTCAATAACTACAAGCCATAGGTCAATGATATTCGGTATATATCTTGGTCTTGGTTAGAACATGTCAGTCTGCCAAATGGCTTTTGACCATGACCTCAATTTCACGGTCCAGTGATCAGGTTATTTTTTTTTTTTTTGCTTAAATCTGTTTCTCAATACCTTCACGCTATAGGTCAATGATATTTGGTATATAGCTTGGTCTTGGTTAGTACATGTCAGTCTGCCATATGGCTTTTGACCTTGACATCAATTTCACGGTCTAGTGACCAGGTTAAGTTTTTTGCTGAAGTCTGTTTCTCAATAACTACAGGCTATAGGTCAATGATATTTGGTATCTAGCTTGTTCTTGGTTAGTACATGTCAGTCTACCACATGGCTTTTGACCTTGACCTTGATTCCACGGTCCAGTGACCAGGTTATGTTTTTTTGCTGGTCTGTTTCTCAATAACTACAGGCTATAGGTCAATGATATTTGGTATCTAGCTTGGTCCTTAATAGTAAATGTCGGTTTGCCTTTTGACCTTGACCTCAATTTCATGGTCCAGTGAACATAGTTAAGTTGTTCTGATTAGAATAGATTCTCAATTACTGTAAGTGGTACAGTAATAATTTTTGGCTTGTAGGTTGCTCTTCAATAGTATATGATTGTTTTAGGGACAAGCAGGGACGGGCGAGACATCTATTAGGGTCCACTCTTGTGAATTACACTTGTTTAAATTTCAGTGTTCGACATGCTGCGGTCGTATCATGCTGCGCTCGTCGTAGCCCTTTTTTAGGATACTAGTATAGTCTGGATAGATCCAGACTATATCCAAATGGCTGCCAGTGTTGAACATAGTTTAACATTGAACCATATGGAAAAAATTATTCAAAGATCTATTCCTCAAATATCACTTTGTCAAAATAATCTTTGGAAGGTCCCCTGCAAAAAAGTGTTTTTCATGTCAAATCATTATGGTTATATCCGTGATTACCTCCAGTGGGGAAGATAGTTTTAGCATTGGGTCCTTGGGGAAAACACATTCAAATATATTTTCATCGGAAATTGTTTTGTCAATTGGAATCAAATTTGGCAACAATAGTCTCCCGATGATCCCTTGCAAAAAAGTTTTTTTTTCAGATAGCCACCACCTGTGACCAAAGTTTTAACACTGGACCTATGAGAAAAAATTGAAGATCTTCTCCTCTGAAATTTTGTGACAACTGGAACCAAACTTCATGGCATTAGTCTTGGATGGACACATGCAAAATAAAAGATGTTTTCGGGTTCACATTTAACCTAGATATTGACTAGCAAGAACAATTTATCATTGAACTCTAATGGTTATTAAAACAAGATAACAGTAAACACCTACAATGGCCGAAAGCCACAACCAACAAGAGAACTGCGCTACAAAAAATAGACTACAGAAAAACATAAATAACTAAAGAAACTCGGGATACTGGAGGGGGTCTAATGCATGGGTCTATTTTCAAAGATCTTTCCCACTGAAACTGCATATTTATATCTGAGTCAAAATTTGCCACAATCGTCTTTAGGTGGTCACCTTAAGGAAAGTTTTCAAAGTTCCTACTTTATCCAAGATGGTCACCAGCAAGGAGTATAGTTTAACATTGAACCAGACAAAACATGTACTAAGGTCTTGCACTGATACCACTCGACAAATCGGAACCATAGTTTAACGTTGGACCCTTTGACAAAAACCGTCCGTTAGCCACAGTCCAGGTGAGCGATACAGGCTCTTGAGAGTCTGTTTTTGTTGTTGTTAGAAGCAGTTTTGGTCACAGCAGTGTCTAGTTGCCTTCCTTTGAAACATGTGTCCAGCAAGTTCGCATGATATCCAAAATGGCCACCAGCGGGGAACATAGTTAATATTGGACCCTATGAAATCCTCTTCTCTGAAATAATACAGCCGATTGGCTTCAAACTTTTTTACTATATAGTTCTTGGTGGTCCTCTTAAAAATGTGTCTTACAAATCTGCACTTCATCCAAGATGGCCACCAATCGGAAACTTAGTTTAACATTGTACCCTTTGGGAAAACATATTCACTTTGCCAATTGGAACCAAATTAAACTTGGTGACAATAATCTTAAGTTGGCCCCTTTGAAAAATGTGTATAGCAAGTCCACATACATCCAAGATTGCTGCCAGTGGGTAACATAGTTTTCGTCTCTGACACAACCAAGCCAAGTTGATCCACTTGATCATAATATTCCTTTGGTGGTCTGGTCCCCTTTGAAAAATGTGTAAGTCTAGTCTGCACCTAATATAGATGGCCAACATTTTGGAACCTAGTTTAGCAATGGACCTTGTGGGAACGTATTCAAAGATCTTCTAGGCATTTGGATCCAAACTTGTTCATTATAAATCTTAATTGGACCCCTTCAAACAGATGAGCAGAATGGTTGTAATCACTAAATATAGTTCAATTAACATACTTGAAAATGAGGCCCTGTATTATTTTAGTTATTTGACCTGTATAATTGTCAGCCATGGCCCAAATGAACGATACAGGCTCTTGAGAGCCTTTTGTTTTTTGGGAGTTGTATGACCGCAAAAAAAATTTGGGGTCGATGTCATGCGCTGTCGTCGTTGTCATGCGCTGTCGTCGTTGTCGTCGTCGTCATTTTAGGCGTTGCCGTTGTCACCGTCTGTAGATACTTTTGTTTTTTGGCCAATAGCTGTAGATCAATCAACAGATTTCATGCAATTTTGGCCCCTTTGACCCCTTATACGGGCTACGCCAAATCATTTGACATAGTACCGAAAGCATATTATATTTGCATTATTGATATTTTTGTATGTTTATAAGAGGGCCTCAATGAAAATTAGACAAGTTCTAATTGAGTCACCCTCTCTAAATAAAGCATTTACTTACTTACTTACTTAAAGCTTACAACAAGAGGAATCCAAAGAAAACAATCCCATCGAAATCTGGTGGAAAATAAACATTTTACATATTTTATGCAAATTGTAATTTAGTGACGCGGAAACTGTTAAAGCTACACCAAATCCTTTGGCATGCTACTGAAAGCTTACAACAATTCTCTACAACTACGGAGGCAAACTGAATCAAACTATCCCGAGTTCCTATCGTTATTTATGAATGTCTGTTTTCTTCAGTATTGTTTTCCTAGTGCAGATCAGCGCAGTTCGCTTGTGAATCGTGGATGTGATTGTAGTTCCCGGCCATCGTAGGTGTTTACTGTTATCATGTTTTTGTAATTTTATGGGAATGATTATGAAAAAGAAAGGAAATGGGGTAAATGTCAAGGAGACAACATCCCATATCCAGGTTAAAACGACAAAAAACAAAACATCTAGGGGTCACCATATGGTCTTCAACACAGTGAGGAACCTCACACCATATAGTAAGCCCTAAATGGCCCCGAAAAGGTATAAAAAAGTGAATAAATCAATGGAAACAAACCACACCCAATAACCCAAATATCAAGAAACTAAAATTTTATAAGAAGACAAGGACAAGCCAATGACCAACAAATTCCTGACTTGGGACAGGCGCAAATATTGCGATGGGGTTTAAAAAGTATAAAAGTATAAAAGTATAAAAAGTTTTAAAAAGTTTAAAAAAGTATAAAAGTATAAAAGTCGAGGATTTCTTTATCAAACATTACTCATTCCGTTCCGATATACTATAAAATTAAATAACAAAGTTCACATTTTAAAAATTCACACTTTTTTCTGCCATATATCTCATATAAACGGTACATTTTGATTGATTGAACAGATTCCATGTCCCCTGTACCGTTCATGAGATAAATGGGACAAAAAGGGGGAATCTTAAAAATCTGAACTTTTTCATTTAAATTAGTCCGATATTGATGCAGCCATCAGATTTTTGATAACCCATTTCCCCCCGAACTATAAAGGGTCAAGCAAGGCAAAAATTGCAAAGTCTACAAATTTCCTGAAATTTCTAAATTTTCATCGGATTTCGATTTCTTTGGATTCCTCTTAATGTTTTGTTGTAAAGTCCAATATAAAAACCAAGTTCCGCACTGGTGGCCATGTTTGTTGCATTAGAAAAACTTTTTTGTAGAGATTGGTTCTATTAAGGCTTGTTTTGCGTTTATTTGAATATGAGATGTTTACCACTTTAAGCAGTGGGATACGGAATATTTGAGACAAAAATGACCTTGATACGGGATATTTTGACTATTGGATATGGGATATTTAAATAATTATTAGGATATCTTCAATTTTCAAATGGATAATTTAGTCTAGAGGATATGGGATATTGGGAACCTCTGTATTTACTTCCGCATTTTAGAGGGATGATCAAAAGTGTTCTAACTATGTTCTGCGCTTAGAGCTTTGTTCGTTGCCTCATCAGAACATAACAACAGCAGTAAAACACCGGAGGGGCAAAGGATGATTTGATTGAGAAAATCAAAGCTAAAAGACGTGGCAAAAATTTAAAAAAAAAGCAAAACAAGAATACAGGGAAAACAAAAACATGAGACAGCGACGAGCAATTGTTATTAAAGACCTTCTGCACATCATTTCTGCAAACATTTGGCTAGGTTTGCTGTGATAGTTTCAAAGGAGATAGTATAATAACAGAAATATATTTTCCAAAAAAAGTGCAATGTTAAACTGTGTTTTGCAAAGGTTGCTTTGTTTGTTGTTGGGTCAAAGCTAAATAAGAAATCTTTGTTAAGAACCTACACTATTCATGTGAAATTGCTTTCAGTTTTGATTCATTAGATCAAAATGGGGTTTTCCCATAGGGTCCAATGTTAGTCTATGTTCCGCACTTGTGGCCATGTTTTAACATACCAAGAATTTTTGTAAAAGACCTACTCGTACACCAACTCCTGAAAAGTCTTGTTAAAGTAATTTCGAAGATGACAATAATGTGAGAACGCTGACTGACGACGGATTGACCACAAGTGATGACATTAGCTTATACTAAATGGTATGTTTAAGGATCTCATGGATAATTTTGAATGGATAATTTTGAATACTTTTGGATTTCTATTTGAATGGGAAATTAATTTCAGATGCCATTTTTGTTTCCCTTCCACGGCCCCTTGAAGACATGAATGTCGATGATCTTGGCCAATACCTACCTCTGTCTGCTTGTTTTTTAATCTTTTATATTTTGACATGTGTATATATTTTTTGTTTTACCTTTTATCGCAGTTCGACAAGAATTTTAACTCGTTTGTTTGTTTATGCTTACAAGAACTGCCGCAGAAGAGAAGAGAACATTTTCGTAGAAGTTAACAGACCTAAGTATCATTCTCGTAGATGAGAAGCGGGCTTGCGAGGCATCCTTTGTGAATGGGAAAACACAAAGAATTTTGTGTCCTAGTTTTGTTATTAACGGGCGAGTATAGTTTCAGAGGACAAGATTTCCGAATGTGCCTTCCATAGGGTATAATTTGACTAAATTCACCGCTTGCATTAGAATGCACCTGTGAGACATCTTTTTGAAAGGAACCTTATAAGGGTCATAAATGGGCCATAAATGGCAAAGATGTTCAAGTGGATATCTTTGAATGGTTGGAGTGAGAAACTGTCAAGCATAAGTTTGAAAGGGAATTAACCAAAGACTATATGGACTAAGTTTGCTTCTAATTATATCCCCAAACAAAGTTTTTGGGAGACTTTTTTGCAGATAAGGTTTTTTAATGTTTCCACAGGGGCCGATGTTTAACTAAGTTTCACAATGCACTAGCGACGACTATCTTGAATAAGGTGTGACCCTATCGGACACCCCTTAGGAAGGGAACGTCCAAATAAAACTGACTTATTTTCGAAGTACTCTCAGAAGATGTTTGACCGTTTTCCGGTAGGGTCTAATGTGTTTTTATGTTGGTTATGTTTCAACGCTTTCTCATTTACCATTCCTGTAAAATTTTGCTTAAAACACATTATCTTTTCAAGTGGCATTATCCTGTCAACTGGCAGTCCCTAATTCTAAAAAAAAAGCTGTGATCTCTGCATTTTCGACATTTAGGAAACAACCAAAAATGCTTGTGCAATGTTGTAATAAAGTAATACATCATAATTTGTGTTTTTAAAATGTTTATATCAACTGTCTTTGCAACATTCACAGAAATTGTATCTTTAAAATTGTAAAAGAAAGTCGATTTTAAAATTTCAATTTCAAAATATGATATATATTTATATATGTTATCGGTCAAATATTTGACCAATACATCGTGATTCACTTAATAATCACAGATCATTCATAGGGACAGGATGTATATTTATATGTATCGGTCAAATATATGAAAAGAAAAATTTAATATATAGTTACATGTATCGGTCAAATATTTGACCAATACATCGCGGGCTCATAATAAGATGGAAACAGGAACAGAAAAAATTATATATATTTACATGCATCGGTCAAATATATGAAGGGAAAAATCTGATATATGTATATTATATCGCTGTTCACATGGTTACCACAGATCATTGATGGTAACAAGATCAACAAATCTACAACAAGACGGCTTCATGTTAGAACAACCGTAAGTATATACAATACAAAGCAGGTGAAAGGTGAACCTAAAGTTTCATTAACTCAGTATTCGTGTTCTTCAATATGCTTATCCTAATAAGGTTCGTTTATTTAAGGAGGCCGGGGTAAAGAAACTTCAACTACATGATTTCGAAATATGCTTTTATAACATCACAGAAAAAAAACAATATTTTTTTTACAATAAAATAATGTATCTCTCTAACAACGACAAAGTATTTACTACAATCTATCAGTACTTCAAAGTTAACAGCCACAGGAAACCGACAAAACAAAATAACCAATTGTTGTTGTCATTCAGAGACGCCAAAGACAATACCACGAGCGCCGTTCGTTTATTAGAACCCTAACTGGTACTTGTTAGAGATGCATTTATAAATAAAACGCCAGTAGAGTAGTAAAAAAAGGAATCACAAAAAAAATACATAATTCAAAGTCCAGAAAAAAGGCACTAGAAACCGGAAGACCAAAAACACGACACACCCACAAAACTCACAAACATCACAATTATAACACTCAAGTTAAAAGCATTCTCAATGTAAACCGGAAGTGACATCATGTGCCTGCGGAACGGTAGTCATCTCCCGCTCCGTAAATGGCACCCGGCCATCACACTTTCAGTGAGTCTATATAGGGTAAAGTCAAAATCGGTAATGCTAAACCCGGAAAGATGCGAATCTACCTAAAATGCCCGTTCTCATTTGTGAAAACGGCCTTTCATATCTATCTGAATCGGTGACGGCGATAGAATTTCAAAGTGAACGAAAGAAACAAATGGACAAAGGGATATGGAGTAAATGTACATGAGACAAAATCCCTATAAATACATGGTAAAATTAAGCAAATGGAACAACACTTTTATAGTTATTATTCATCTAGAAGTCACCATGAAGCCTTCAACAAAGAGCAAACACTCCTACCTAGTGGTAAGTTCAAGACGGCCCCTAGCATCAGTTTGAGCGGAATTCTCTTGCTAAATTTTGAACAACGCTACATCAATGTATCCTTTTTGTCATGGATGTGGGGTCGTCAACAAGCATTATATATCGGGCAAAGTATTCTTACAAACACTGTCATCCGTTGCCCTGACAACAAGTTTCTAGGACATTGGGTTTGGTTAGGTTAGGTTTGGGTGCCCATAAACCGGTTTAACCCTACCGCTGGCTTTTGCTAGTGCCGGTACCAAGTCCGGCTGTCCCGAGTTCCTATTGTTTTCTACGTTTGTCTCTTGTCTTATTCGTGTTTTTCATGTATAGTTCCATGACAGATTGTGGCATGTAATTATAATTTTCAGCCATTGTAGGTGTTTCCTGTTATCCTTATTTTTACATTGCTTCTTTTCACAACGTCACTCTATGAAATGCAAGCTTTACAGTTAAGAAACAGCTGTGAAACAACAAATTTAAAGTAGAATACCGAAGGAACAAAAATCAAAGACATGGCAAAAAAGTCAACAGGAAAAATTAAGGCAAAACAAGGACGTGATACAGGTAAAATGTACGGAAATAAAAAGACGACATTACGAACTAAGGCACTCATAGTGTGAACTCCCATGAAAAACGGGAGTGACATCAGGTGCTCCGAAGAGTTAGCATGTCCTGCCCCGCTAGCAACACCTGTCGCACTATCGCTGTGGCATATATCGTATTGAAATATCTGTTTGGTATCGGATTGGTTAATGTAATTTGCTAACCATTAGACAAAACCAATTGAAACCCATACATGTTACTTCTCTAACCATTAAACAGTACCATGGAAAAATTTTGAAATCCTTTGCAATTCTCTATAATAGTATTCAAACAATCACAAGGACAAATCGTTAGCACAAACATCACTGATCATGACGTAGACAAAACTATAATTTTACAGTATGATGTACAAGACAACACGAAAAAACTAAAGTGCTGACAGTGTGAACTCCCATAAAAACCGGGAGTGACATCAGGTGCTCCGCTGGGTAAGCATGTCCTGCTCCAATATCGGCACCCGTCACACTATCAGTGAGTCTATCCAGGGTTGAGTCAAAACCGGTTATGTCAAATCCGTGAAGACATGAAATCTAGCTGAAAATGTCTTGTCATTTTGGTCACAGACACGCCGTATCTGTTACCACTGGGCCGATGCCACTTCTCGTAGACTGTTATTCCCCGAGGGTATTCACAAGCCCAGTAGTCAGTACTTCGGTGCTGACCCGAAAGACTATTATATTTGGAAATTTGCTATATCTAAATTTTTGTAGATTTTGTTTAAAACAAAGAAGTATCTCCCTCCTTCAAAGCTCTGCCCTGAGCTGATTTTGCTTTTACATTTAAATCATATTGGATATTTGTTCTCTATGAGTTTTTAAATATCTTTGAGTTTCTGGTATTCCAAACGTTTAGATTTTATCTGCACTGAAGAGACATAAATTGACAAAATGCGCATATGCAGAAAGAAAATTCACAGTAACTTCGGTATTTAGTTATTTTTTACAACTGGATCGATACCACTACTGGTTGACTGTTAGTCACCGAGGATATTCACAAGCCCAGTAGTCAGTACTTCGGTGCTGACAAGAAAGCTTATCATATTTGGAATTTTACAATATCTGAATTTTTGTAAATTTTGTTTAAAACTAGAAAGTATCTCCCTCATGCAAAGCTATGTCCTTAGCTGATTTTGGATTTTACATTTAGATCATATTGGTTATTTGTCCTCTATCAGTTTTTAAACAACTTTGAGTTTCTGGTCTTCAAAACGTTTAGATTTTATCTGCACTGAAGAGACATAAGTTGACGAAATGCGTATATGCAGAAAGTAAATTCACAGTTACCTCGGTATTTAGTTATATGTTAATGATGTCATGGTGACGGCGAAAGAATTTCTGAAGGAATGAAAGTAACAAAGGCTGAACAAATTCCTGACTAAGCAGCTTTTTAGATAGTGTTTATGCTCTATTAAAAAATCACTGTATAAACTACATGCTTGACAGTAACAAATCAACTGTGAAATGTACACTCCATTGGCTGAAGAGTAAGTTGTATTGCTTCTCAGAAAGGGAGAGTTCACAATCGGGAAGTTAAAATCATCACGTTTGTCATATAGGTTGGATTCCAAACGTCCATTTTCGTCAATGTATATTTAAAGATCTTAGTACGAAGCTAAAGTAGTTGTAACAGCAGTCTCATAATTTCAAGTCATTGGGATTGATCTGGTGTAAATATTCCTTGAATTTTAGATTTTTAAGAGAACGTACCTCGTCTATGTAGTGGATTGATTGATTGATTGAATATTGTTTAACGTCTACTCAGCAATATTTCAGCTATATCAAGACGAGAACAAGTTTGTTGATAAATAATCACTTTGGGGTATGGAAATGGCCATGGGACGGGAAATTCTGACTGCCACTGGAAAAGTAGGGTGAAATCGTCAAGGGCGGGGAATTTAGCCTTGTAGCCGATCACCTACGGACCACCCCAAAAAGAGCTTGCTACAAGGGTTCTTTAACGTGCAGGAAGCGTGGCATTTCTTCCGACACGTGGACCTGAGTTTACATCCCATCCGAAAGATGGGTTGTGTATTTATTAATCCCGCACAACCACGGAATGGGTCCTATTTCTATATCCCGGGACCCTCGGGGTCAGCCTCCGTTTAGGAGGGGTCACACCCCGCAAGCCGGAGATACTGGGTCCTATTTCTATATCCCGGGGTTCCCTCGGGGTCCTCTGTTAGGATGGCTCATACTCCAAGCTCAGAGGATGCTGCGGGCCTATTCTTCAGCCGGGACCGCGCACGGCGGTCTATGTAGTGGAAGCTGAAATAAAAGGACTGATCTAAAAGTTTTTGTTTTTTTTTTCTATGTCTGCCCTTGTAAAAACAAGGCCTCATACGAAAATAGAACGAGATCAGCTTAAGGGAGTATAAGTGTCAGATTTCAGAAACATCCGATATTCTCGGGTTTTATCCATTTAAACAAGGCTAATTTTTTGTACATGGATCATATTATCTCGGTCAAAGGTCACTTTAAATTGCATAAAACAGATAATGTATAAAATTTTATAAACTTCCAACTATATTTTCATATATTTTAAGGCATACAAGCAGCTAGTGTTAATTGAAGGAAAACTCTAGAAATGTTTCCCACCAAAATTATATCTCAAAAATTCTTTCATGGATTTTTAAAATGTTTTGCATTTTTTTTGTCTATTAGCAAAGTTCTTCAAAATAAACGGTAAACATTTCAATTCTAATTACCAAATTTATGACACTCATACTCCCTTACAGTGGCGCGCAGTTAGTTCCCATGGGAATCCCGATTGTCTGTTAAAAAAGCGGCCTCCATATTCGACAAAAATATTATCTATTAAAAATTTCAACATATTGATAACGTCATTCTCCATGTACTCTTAGTTAGACTCAGTATGGTTTCTTTGCAAAATATGTTTTGTCTTTCCATACTACTAAATAAGTGTATCTGTGTTCTCCGTTTTTAGTGCAAAAACATTGATGTATCATATCTGAAATTACTGTTTTCATTTTATTGTGTGGCAGGGTAGTATAAAGAGTAGAAAAATCAAAAGTTTGTACGCTGAAGCAATGGATAAGACTGATAAAGGATCGGTGTTCAAGGGAATCTTTAGATTTTTTTTTTTGAGAGCCATATTATCTGATTGACGCCGCTCGTGGAGTAGACTTTATCTCAGTAACCTTTCAGGCCATCTCTGACTGCGGTCAGTAAAGTACTAAGGACCTTAGGAAGTGACTTAGTGGTGCATCTTAAAAACCCGGCGATGAATCTCTGTTTTTATGGTTCTTAAGGAGTTTAGGGACCCAGTAGATGTAGGGAGCTGATTATTTGCATCATCCGCTTTGATACCAAAGGGTGCTAAAACAGAGTTGTGATCTTCAATAATCTCTTCCATTTATAGTGTATATACACTTCATATGCTGGGTAGGTAGACGAATTGCTGCATAAAAGGGGAAATTCAAAATGTTAAATCATGTCTGTCATTCAGCCTATATTTCAGACGTCAATGTTCATCAATGTATAACAAAAGTTCAAAGTTTTAAACAGCATTGAGTGAATCAGTTGTCTTTTATTTCAAACACACTGGGTAGATCAGATTTAAATATTCTTTTTATCTTGGATTGAGAAAAAATAACATCGTCTGTACACCAGAAACTTAAATTAAATGACTTGGCTACTTGTTTTTGTAAAAGCTTTGTTTCATGAGAATAAAGTAAAAAACCAGCTAAATGTGGCGCTCAATTTGCTCACATTTGAATCACTATGCCTGTATAAAACGCGGCCTCTAATTTCAACGGAAAAGTTGTCGCTAAAAAATTGATATATCAGGTCGAATATTAGTGGTTTAGTTTGTGGAAAAATTGTGTGAAGAGCAGAGCATGCTATCTGACTCATGCCACTAGTAAAAAAGACTTAATTGCAGTAGCTCTTTACAACATTTCAAACTTCAAACAATAAAGTGGTAAGAGTTCGGATAGGGAGTAAGTGGTGAATCTGTTAGAAAGAACTTCGGTTTGTAGGGATTGGTGCCTAGTAAATGGCAGGAAGGTCTTTGTTATTTTCATCCAACCCGAAGGATGATAATACATAAGTATGAATCTTGCTGCTCTTGCTAAAGCCAGGGTGAGCTTTTTCTATCACTGCTCGTCCTCGCCCGCGCGTCCGTCGTCCGACGTAAATTTATAGATACAGATCAGCTCCTCTGATACTGCTGGGCGAATCTGAACCGAACTTTGTCACAATTGTTTTTGGTGGTCCCCTAGAAAAAAGTTGTTGTTTGGGTTCGCACCTCATCAAAGATGGTCAACAGTTAAACATTGGACACAATTGGAAAACTTTTGAAGATCTTCTATTCTGCATTTACTAAGCCAACTGGAAACAAATTTGGCCACATCAGTCATGGAGTAGTCTTCTATGAAAACAATCTTTTAATGTTTGCATCTTATCCCTGATGGACGCCAGCAGGGAATATAGATGAACATTAGAGAATAAGTAAATTGGATCAAACCTTGGTCAAAATAGTCCTTTGATGGACCTATAAAATGTTGTTTTCAGATCTGTACCTTATCCAAAATGGCCACCAGCGGGAAACCCAGTTTCATAGTTCTCCCCTGAAACTACTGAGCCAATGGGATCTGGATCTCAGAAACAAGTGTTATTGGTTTGTCCTCTGCAAAAAGTTGTTTTTCGATTTGCCCGTTGTCCAAGATGACAACTATTAGGCAATATTGTTTAACGAAATACCCTAAGGGAAAAAAACATTTTGAAATCATCTCATCTTCAACTACTGGGCTAACTTGAACCAAACTTTGCCATTGCAGTCCTTTTGTGGTTCCTACAGAAGTTGTTTCCCAGGTTTATAACTTATTCTAGAGTGCCACCAGAAGGAAACATAGTTTAAAGTTTGACTAAATTTGAAAACTTTCAAAGATTTTCTCTAAAACTAATGTGCCAATTGGAACCCACCTTGGCCAGAATAAGTCTTGTATGGTCCCCTACATTTTTTTAAAAGTTCCTTCTTATTCAAGATGGTGACAATTGAGAATATAGTTTAACATTAGACCCTAAGAGATAACGCATTTCGAATAAATTTCCAAATGAATACCGAAATACATGGCAATATAAGGATTACATACAGACAGAGAACGAAACCGAAGAAGGCAACACAAACACTACATATAATAAATGCCACAAAAAATAAAGCACTTGCAGTGTAAACCTCTAACAAAGGAGTGTCATCAGCTGCTCCGGAAGGGTAAGCATGACCTGCTTCACATGTGACACGAAATCTTGTTCTCTGAAACTACTGAGCCAACTAGACCTAAACTTGTAGACTAGGAGGTTCCCTATCAAGAAAGTTTTTTTTTTACTTTTTTTGCTTTTTAATTATCTATTTTCCTCTAAACCAACTGCGCAAATTTGAAACATAATCTAAGTTTAGACTCTTTTACTGTCCATGTTTGCCAACGTCCAAGTGTGTGAAACAGACTCTTGAAGTCCTATTATATATAATCTTATCCTAGATATTGAAGTTAGGGCTTCCTGATGAACCACAAGTACCCATTCCTTAAGCAAGACAGTCTAAAATACTTTTTTCTTACAATTACACACAACTTTGCACAATGATTAGTCTGCAGATGCCGAATAACTTGGAGGTTAGCCTTTATAAGAAGATCGGCAAATATACTGGGTATTTTGGTCTTTATTGATATTTTCATAAAATTAACAATAATCTTACAGTGTAATCAAGTTTGGCAATGCCCAAGACCTTTCTCTTTTGGCAAAGTCATATCTTGAAACTATACTTGAAATTGATGTGTTGGCGTTCATGGAATTTGAATCTTTTGCAACGGTATCTCGGAATTTAGGTTTGCACACGATATCTAGGCCGCCATGTTATCACGAAATTAACGGGACTATAAATCACCAATTGCCACAGCATACAAACGTTTGATTTTTCTACTCTTACTACAACTCTGCCACACAAACTGAACTGAAAACATTAATTTCTGATTTGATACATAAAATTTCTGCACTGAAAATGGAGAACGCAGATTTACCTATTAAGTAGTAGGGAAAGCCAAACACTTTGTTAAGAACCACACCAAGTCAAACAAGAAGTACACAGGGAATGACGTAATCAAGATGTTTGATCGACAATTTTTTTTTTCGAATTTGAAGGTCGCATTTTTATACAGACAATTTGGATTCCCATGGGAACTAACAGCGCGCCACTTTTAGCTGACACTTTCCTTTACTCGAATGTGGCCAAGTTTTTACAAGGGCTACAGAAAAACAAAAGCATGTAGCCCGGTATTTTAATTCAGTTTCCGCTACATAGACGATCGCGATGTACTTTTAATTTTTTTTAATAATCATAAATCCAAAAGCAATCGGTAATAATCATTTGTATAAATAGACAAATACAAAATTACATGAATATCATGATACACTCTTAGATTATAAATATGCAACATAAAGTTGCAAAGAAGAGATAGCGGGAAATACCTACAATGACCGAAAATCACAATTAAATATTAAATATCACAATCCATACACAAGGCAAACACCAATAAAAAGACAAAAGACAAACATACACAACGATAGGAACTCGGGAAGGCCGGACTTGGTACCGGCACTAGCAAAAGGTAGCAGTAGGGTTAAACCGGGTTATGGGTACCCAATCTCGCCTTTCTCTTGTCCGTTTCCCTATAGTATAATAAGCATATAGATAATACCCAATGCAGGAAGACCATGACTCCATGACCACAATCTTGAAAGGGAAAAGAATAGGACAAAACGTGATTTAGAAAAATAAAGATGTCTGAAGGAGTGCTCGATCGCCGCATTTTATTAAAATGCATGTCATCATCAGGTTAAAATATTCAGATTCCAACGGTTAAACAAGTTAAAAAAATATTTTTAATAATGGCTATATGTACATATGAAGTGTTTTCGGGATTTTATTCTCATCATTTAATATTGCCAACAACGAAAGGCATTTAGTAGTTAATAATGCAGATTCTTTCGATCACCCCATTACTAAAATGGTTAAAATATTATGTTTTATTTTACGTTAGTTTGATTTTTTTTTTTTTTTTTTTTTTTCTTTTTTGAAATTTCAGGTTTTTTTTATCCATTTGCAAATAATATTATCAATCAAAACATGAAAGGCAAGAAAAATTAAATTATGTTAAATCATCAGATCTAACATCTCTAATAAAGTTCATTGGAAGTTTTCATTTCATTGCAGTTAGATTAAAGCGATATTAAGTCAAACTAAACTCTATCTAATGAAGTTAATTAATTAGTTAATTAATTTTAATGTTTAATTGGGTGAAGATAAATTGTTACTCTGGAAGCAAATGATCCCTGTAAAGATGATATATGCACGATATTATTGTTCCTATGGGGAATATATAATTCACAAATATAACCTTTCTGTCGAAATGAACTCTTGACTC
>MJUU01015444.1:40088-61365 GCA_002080025.1 Modiolus philippinarum | reverse complement strand
GGGCTATGTTTTTTCGAAAAAAATATTCAGAGCTGATTTTATGTGAAAAAAAATATTTTGGCTGCAAAGGTGAAGAAAAATAATTTTCTGATCGGGGCTTTCTGCTTAATGCTTATTTTCAAAAAAAAAATATTTTGTTTGTACTAGTTAAAAAAATAAATAAATTTTTTTCACGCGAAGCGCGAAAAAAAATTTTCTGTCCAGAACCCCCCTTGAAGTTAAATGGTCGGTCCCTAACAGTATTTTATTGACATTCTTTTTTTTTCAAATATTTTATCCCGAGTTCAAATGACAATTAAAACATTAGGTTAAAATGGTTTATTTCGATTCTGATATGAAATTTAGCATATTTTCTAACACGAAAATTCAACCTTGCCTTTATTGAAATATACTGTTACTAGTACTTCATTCTGTGTATTGCACTCGGTGAATGCCCCTGGTATTTCGCCTCCATTTTCAATATTTCTAGTAACTACCTTTTCAGACCACTTTTGGGTTATGGCTTTCTGATGAGAGGTAAATCAGGAAACACATCTACATAACAGGAATATTTACCGTCGATTATGCAACTTAGGTTTTTTTTGGTTTTTACAAAAAAGAGGTCTCTAAGTCAGCCCATGACTCAGGTTGTACAGAAATATTCTGATGGAAAATACGGAGAAGAAAAGAAACTTTCTTCCTTTTCTATTTTACGGTCATCAATAAGACAGAAATTTCTTATCAGCTCCGCTGGGTATGACTTTCCGTCCGTGGTCCATCTGACATAAACTTGTCATTGAAAGAACTTTTCCTCTAAAACTACTGGGCCAATTTGAACCAAACTTGGCCAAAATAGTCCTTAGATAGTTCCGTGTAAAAACGTGTTTTTCAGGTCCTCGATATATCCAAGATGGTTGCCAGCAGAACATAGTTTTAACATTGGACCACACCAGATTTCCTCCTCTGAAACTGCAGAGCCAATTGGAACCAAACTTGACCACAATAATCTTTAGGTAGTACCCTGTTACAAAAGTGTTTTCAGGTCAGTGCTATATCAAAAATGGCCACCAGAAGGGATAATGATTTTCCAATATTGTTTCGGTATTCATTTGGTACTAGTAATTCATTTAACATTAGATCTTTTTGTTTAAACACATTCAAAGATCATCTCCTCTGAAACTGATGAGCTAACCGGGATTAAACTTAGACACAGTAGTCTTAACTAAGGTGGTCCCCTGCAAAAATTTGTTTTTTGCGTTAGAGCATTATCCAAAGATGGATGCCAGCAGAGATCATAGATTTAACACTGGATCCTATGGGAAAACACACTCCAAGATCTTCTCCTCTGAAGCTGCTGAGACAATTTGAATCAATAAAAATGTTGTTTTTTTTTTAAATCATAATTCAATTGTTTTTTTCCATGACAAATAGGATAAGATTACATCATTTCACTCGCACCAAAATTCAATTATGTATTTGAAAAATCGCTCAAGCCCCCTCCCCCCGAAAATCTCATGGTCGTCCCCTTAATCAATCTGCTCCCATTGCCAAAAAGTAGTTATAAAAATGTCATCAATTGATTTTCAACAATCAAACAAAACCATCGATCTACAGCGCTTTACGGACTGGTTCAAGTCATGGTCACCCAGATACTACATATACGAGTAGGTATTTTCTGTACGTATGACCAGCTTTGACCAAAACAAAAACAAGGCAAGAGGGTGATTGTGACTTGCGACATTACGTGACGATTGACACAAAATATACAATATCAATAATTTTGGGGTAAATTGACAATAGTTTTACCATGTTTATGTCTAACAAGACAATAACATGCAATAAAAGGTACAGAGAAATAGTCTATAACCAATTTCTGCTACAGCTAGCGATTTTTTCTAAGAAGCCAAAAAGTAAGTAAATCTTTGTCGTTGTATGTGCGTCTGCCGTCAGTACACAGGTAAAAAAGATTTGTTGCTATTAGCATATCTAACACTATGTACAATCATTGCGACTTCTCAAAATGATTGATTAAATAATTAAAGCTCAACGTCCAGTAAGCAGCATCTTAGCCATATCAAGACGAGAACAAGTCAATCAACTCAAAAATAAAGAAATAATTGGGGCATAATTCCTGATTGACACTGGAAAAGAGGAAAATTGGATAGGGGCAGGAAATTAAGCCGTCCATACGAGACCCAGGGAAATAACAGAAAATATAATAATTGGAACAGCTGTTCTATTATACTCCCGGCCTGATAAACTGGGGATATTACTACAATTTCTATATTTACCTTTTATCATAGAACAAAATATGAAATAAATGAACTGTTAAATCCATCAAACAGTAGTATCCATTGGTACTATATATACATTATGTACAGTTTTCTTCAATAAGAAAAAACATGTCCGTGATCGGACGAAGGTATGATGTCGATTTTCCATCGACAATAAATCTTACTTCTGCTTTTCTAATGTATTCATCAGATCCCTGGTATGTTTTCGAGATGACACCAACTGTTTTAAAGAATTCCCGCTTCTTTGCCGGGGGAGTTGATGGCATTGTTAACCCGACAAATCCTGGGTATTTTTGGTGTCATTACGCCCGGGTCGTGTAGCCCGTAGCTCATATTTAGAGCTTCTCCATTGACACAGATCTACAATCCTGTATGACTTTTGCATTTATCAAAAAGTCCCGACCTAGTATCAAATCGTCTTAAATTGGGGCGACATAGAGGTCTTCTATGCCTCATTTTCCCTTTTGTTTTACAACGGGTCCTGTAACAAATGCTTTTATATACATGTCTTTCCCAGCTCCATGCATGTTAATGTACCGTCTAATAGGCGGTTTTTGTTCAAGTAATTGATATGCACTTTCCGCTGCGACAGTCACTTCCGACGCAGTGTCAACCATCGAAATAGCTGTTTTGTCCTGGATCTCTTATTGAAGGCGTAACATAGCAGATTCCCCAAGCTCATATACTATGGGAGCTTTTCAACGGTCAATTACTGTGTATTCCTTCGGTGTCATATTACATACATTCTGACTCGGAACCTGTGTCAATAGACTTTTTAGTCTCTATTATGTGCTGAGTTCCATACAGTTCGCAAACTGATTCAAGTTTGACTTCGGTTGTCCCCGGTGCTAAAACTAGCTTCACTAGAGTCCCTAACAGCTAGTGTTGTAGGGTACGTCCCTTCTTGTTGGGCGGACACCTGTTTTATCACAGGCTCTTCATGCTATAGAGACGCGTTGCTTAAACTGTTCTTTTGTCTCTGTCTGTTCTGATCTAAAATACATTTAAGGTAGATAGACAGTAATATTCATATCCATGAGATTTTGTTGTAAGTCCACACAATTGAAGCACCAATCTATACTTACCCAAAATATAGGTCACCATGCTTGCTTTTTCTAGAATTGAGATCAAAGTTTGTTCATTTTTAGCCATTTTACACATAAATTTACAAAGAATGCACTGAAAAAATATGGAAAGGCAATTTTAGATTAATAAATATCAACTTTTATCAATGAAAATTTGATGTATTTTTGTGAACACATACTTATGCTGTAATTTATTGGTTAAAATCAAGAAATGTATATGTCACCATGGTTTTAACGGAGATATTTTACAAAGTTTCCGGATTAAACATTATTTACGGGAAAAGGAGTTAATTCGCGGCAAACTAAACGAAGTATGACGTTTCATATTTGTCATTCAATTATGACGTCAAATTACTGTTCCGACCCAAAAATCAAACCAACATCGTATCCGACTCTTTTTTTTATGAGCGATTGAACTGCGCATTACAACAGTGTCTATCTACCTTAAGAGAATTTCTCCACGTTTCCCATTCATGGATCAAATTCTTTAAAACGGGCTGGTCCCAGTTTATTGTCTCTTGGATTAAATCTCGAAAGAAAAGTTTCCGGCGTATGATAACGGGATCAAGGAGTTCTAATGGATCGTAAGTCCTGTTGATGGTTGGAAGTATCCCTCTATGAGTTATTGGTTTATCATCAGCCTTCAAGTCTAATTCCTTAAAAAATTGAAGCGAGATCACTCGCAGCAAGTAAATATTTCCATAATTTCGGGACTATATATTTGAGGCAAATATGTGAAGTCAACGATTCCCGAATTCAAGGGCCCAGTCCTGAAAACGGTTAATAGCCTGTTCCTCTGTTGGATAGGGACAGGAAATTAACCCGAAATGTACGTAGGAATATCGGGTAGCCTGTTCATCGTTTGGGCAGGAGCAGGAAATTAATCTGACATCGACGTAGAAATCACGGGTTACGAATTCAATAACATTCCTACCATATTTCGCTTCTTCAGCATGGACAGTTTTAATCAGGCCTTGTGTGGCGGCAGCAGGTGACGGGCTATTTTTCTTGGCAGTTCTGACCACGGGTCTGATCTCTTTGTCCATCTCTTGATTAACTAGACCATGGTCTTCTGGGGATGTCTGCTTCGCAGCCAAGAGCTGTTTGGGTACGAGTAGCCACTCGTTTTGATCAATTTCACAATCCGGACTCAATCACGTGCAAGAGCCTAAGGGTTCACTTTATTGAAAAGTAGTTGCACTGTTCCGGGGTACAGTGTTTCCGGCTATTCTCTGATTTTTCAAGAGCTGTTGCGGATTTTTCTGCATTTTCTTGAGACGTGTATTTCTCAACGTTGTCCAAATTCATCGTTAGTGGCAGCGAATCGTCTTTGAACGTTCGTTCTGCATGAACGTTCAAAAATTGTTTCTGTCAAAGGGGTTGTTTTGCACGTAAAACCTTGTACGCAGGTGGTGCCTTCTTTACGAGTCTTGTCTGCTTAGCCTTCGTTGGATCGTTGCTCGATTGCGTTGGAACTCCTTGTTCTGGTGTGATACCAAGCTGTCCTGCGTCGTTCCAGGGTGTTACCACGTTTTGAACCTCGTCTTGGGTTTGTGTACCGTAACGCCCTGGCCTTTTGACTGCTGTGTGTGTAGAAATACCCTTACTTGCTTTGAAATACTGGCCTCTTACTTGATTTGATCTTAAACTTATTTTATTCATTAAAGAAAAGGATTGGGCAACAGGCAAAGCCTATACAAGCCCTCTCCCATAATACATGCAAAAGGTATACGAATTTAGATATAAACAAAAACATAAATACAAGCAGGAAATTTTACAAAGATGAACACTTGTGAGGCTCCTCATGGAGGTATCGAGGAATCAGGAAATCAAAACCTTATCACAAATTAAGTTAGTACTTGAAAAAAGGTTTACTTGTGAATAAGTTAATCTTTAGTAATTTATATGTATCATAAAATATTATAATCAAATATTGAGAGTAGATTGGGGGTTTTAATAATTGAGTAATCAATTAAAAAAACTAGTAATAAAATATTCAGCAAAATAACCCCCAATTATCAAGTTTTTTTTTTTTGAAAACCATGAATAGAATCACAAGTTACTCTCTTCATAAATTATAATAATATCACATTCAAAGGAAAATACCTTAAGACATGCAATGGCACCATGATTAAAGAACATCAAGATTTGTTTTTTTTTTAAGATGAAAAAAAAAGAAAAAATAATAAAAAACTAAATGATTTAACTATACATACAAAAAAGCAAATAAATCATGCAAAATATACAAACACAGCAAAAATAACTTTAAGCAAATCTGTGAGTGTCATTAATGTATTTTTGAACATATTCAAATATTTGTATATTCAAGTAAACAGAATAGGTTCTATTACCATAAAAAAGTAAGTCCACAGTGATGCCTGTTTCTATACCGTTGTTGTTAAGTAAATGCTGAATAGAGTGAAACATATTTAAACGTTGTTCAATAAATTTTGGACAATTCATAAAAAAGTAAAAATTGTCCTCATAGTCATTACTACAATTCGGACAATTTGTATTTTCAGAGAGGAAGTGACTATGTAGATGAATTTTAAGGTTATTAGCCTCATTCCGAATGTAAAATATTTTCGACCCTCCGACCAAAGTTATAATACTTCAAAGAGAATTAAGAATTATAATGTTTAAAAAGTCTTCATTTAAATATACTTAGGTTCGGGGACTCTCTAATATTCAAAGGCAAGATATTCCACAGTCTCACAGTAGATGGGAAAAAACTATTATAAAAGGAAGTAGTTCTAGAAAAAGGAGGACGAAAAGTTGTGTCTTCGTTTCTAAGGTTGTATGATGTTTCTTTTGGTAAATAGGGTTGAACTATATCAAATAAGTAAGAAGGAGTTAATCCATTTAATATCTTGAAAAATAAGATAAGTTTGTGATTCCTTCTTCTGTTACTTAGAGTTTCCCAACCAAGCTCCTTATATAATTACTTCATCTTTGTCTGCCGCAATTGTGACTTTTGCCCCGTCCCTAGCTACAAATGTGAGTTTGACATATAGCTTTGTAATAGGGTATAGCATGGCCGGACTGGTTTCTCCAACAACTACTTATCCAAAATTTAGTCGTTGAGCGAATGGTGCATTGCCAACATTTGGATCTGTCCGCTGATCGAGCACCTGGTGTGCTATGAGAAGATCCCGTCCAATCAACAACATTATCTTGTATTTGTCATCAATTGGCTGTAGCTGGCAAGCAATGTCTCTCAATTGTGAGTGGTTCTGTGTTTCTTCCGGTTTTGGGATTTCACTCTAATTGTTGGGAATATTATCACATTCAAGGAGTGGTGGTAGATCAAATGCGCAGTGCCGTCAAGTGATTCTACGATGAAGTTCCTGCCCTGCTGACCTGAGGCCAGACTTGTACCGAACATGCTGACAAGCTGTAGTTTACAGGTTGCTCTTGTATATTGAACAAGCTGAAGAACTCTGAAGAAGCTAAATACCTGTTTACTTGTTTATTAATCATGGCGTATAACTTGAAAACCTTGTAGGACTTGTCCTTGTGGTATACATTCACTGGCAATATCTTGGCACATGACATGCCACTGTACATAACTCCAGATATTTCAGTACACTTACTGCTGACTGTGTCTGTATCCGTCGACTTATCTGGGACTTGTGACTTCCACCATGCTTTTGCAAAGGTGAACGGGGATGAACAGTCGACATCTTAGATTTCGCAACATGTAATACAGAAGGATACGATTCGCTTCCATAGTCCTAGCAATTAACTTCGTGGAGAGCAATTACGGCTGATTTTAGCTGTTGAATAGAACTATTGTAGCATACGTTGTTTTCCTTGAGCAATTTCTTCCGTTCCTCTAGGGCTTTGGCTTTGCAACCCTTGCACTCATATAATGGGTGTTTCACCTTATGTAGAATACAGATATCTAAACTTTCTTTGCCGGATGTTGCATCTGCATTTCTGTCTATTTCAGTCTTGCGTGGTGCATGTGGTGATTCTAGGTCTACTCAAAGATTGCTGCTGAGTAGGCTGAGTAATTGGCTTCTTCGTGATTTGAGTATCTTAGTCAACAGTTACGGAGGATTCGTTCATTAATGTGCACATTTCAGATATGAAATTGCAAAATTCAGTGAATGGCAAAAATGGTACGTTTTGCCTGACATTCTAGCTGACTGCCCTTGCGCTCCTGGAGCCCATAGGGTAATTCGCCAACTATTGGTATCACCCCTGACGACGAGTCGAAGTAGGTCGAATTCCCGAGTAAACGGGAGTTGTTCTCGTTGGCTGGTCATAACTTGTTGATATGGGCTTCTTTGATTTAACCAATGGGTAGATGCCTCTGCTGGTGGACTGTTAGAACCATCCAGTAGTCAGTACCTCGGTGCTGACCCGAAAACCAATTCTATCAAAACTTGCAATATCTAAATTTTACAATTTTTGTTTAAAAACTAAGGAGTATCTTTAATTTGCGAAATGTGGGTTAAACATATTCGCGAACTTTATTGCCTGTTTTATGTCCATTAAAAGTTAAATAAGAACGTAACAGTAAATTTAGTTTCTGCATATGGCCATTTTGATAGATAATCAAGTGCACGTCAAATCACAACATAAGAAGAATATAAAGCGAAATATGTTAAAAAACTGACAGCTAACTGATAGGATATAAATTAAAAGTTTTACTAGTCAAGGACAGGACGGATTACATTAAAGGGTGGTCCTTAACCTTAAGTGTAATCGGATTACATTTAAGGTAAGGATTACACTTAAGGGCTCAACACAGGACTACTAATGTGTATCTCTTTTCGATTAACAGGTTAAATAAAAGGGGATGTACGTACAAGTAAGCATTTGTTCTCTCAGAATTTTTTCCGAGCCTGAAAAAATAAAATATTTAGAGATTGAACACTTTTTCAATAGTCACCGCTTTTCACATTTTCCCTCCATGTACATGTATCACCAGATTAGCGCTCTGTATGCATCCTACTAGCCGGACGTCATCTTGTCGAGAAAAAATTTAAAAATCAAAATCCAACGGCATTAATCGTAAATATTCATAATGATGCCGCCTAAAAGAAAGAGAAAACAAGCAAATAAGTCACAGACAGCAGCAAAGGTTTCAGCGAGCTGCAGGAAACTTAAAGAGAGTCTATCTAGACAGCCTGGAGGGAGACCCAAAATTTCAACTGGACTTTCTACACAGCACAACAGAAATACACCAACAAACAATACAAGTCTACAGTTCCAGGCCAATTTCAACAACAAAGGACGTACAGAAAACCCAAAGGGGAATAAAAATCAGCAGAATCGTCCAACGTCTCAACGACAACAATCACAAAGGTCCCTGTCAGCTCCTTTGTCAATCACAGAGATCTCGGGGAGTAATATAAATCCTTCTAGTAGATATTCATTATCACAATCACAAGGCTCACCTCATTTGTCACAGATCGCTGTGATTTTTAAGAACCATACAGCTACTTCAGTGTACCAGCCAGTTCGGACAAAGGCTTATCCAGTTGTGTCTAATATTCTGGAAAAAATGCTAGTATTCAGCTTTTAGACCAGGCCGTCCAATCAGGCTCGCGGCTTTCAACCTTTATCCGACCAACATGTGCGCAATTTGTAAATAGAAGTCTCTTGCAAGGTGTTTGTTTGTGCTTCAGCTCAAAGTTTATAACATTTGTCAGACCAAGTCAATCCATCACATACTGGTCAAGCGACCCAAAACCTACAAACAAATCTGACGAACAACAATATTTCCCAAGGGGCCGTAGATACGGATCTAATACAAATTAAGCAAACACCACACTATACAACAAACATTGTTGATCCTATCAATGAACATATTCCAGTTAAAATGAAAGAAAAAGTATGGGCCGGGGAATTCATTGATTTATCACTCCTTTTGAAATCCGACAAAGATTTATCCTGGACCCCTAACTCAGTTGAACTCTTCATATTAATAAAGGGCAAACTACAGTTGTACAAAATACCCAAATGCAATAAATAATATTCACGTATGGTTTTCTGTGTTCATGATCTACATGGTGCTTCAAAAATGACCAAACAGGGGTCAAGAAGTATTGAAATAAATGCATACTGTCCGCCTTGCTGCGGCAAGGGGTAACCGATTAGGTTGGGTCTCCTATGAGGAGCAATACCGCCTTAGGAAATCTCGCTCTCCACATTCCTCATGGGTTAATATGGATATGGAGTTGTGGGTTCTTTACGTGTCAACACCACACAAAAAAGAGTTTATATATCTACATGTATTAGGCACAAAAGAACTCGTCTGAGCAAGGGGTGCAACGATTCAATACACACAATCTGCCCAACTCTCGAAAAAGGATTCCTTTTCTTTTCGAGCCTGTTAGGGCTTTAGCAAAGGAAAATGCAGCCATGGGACTCGCTGTGAATTCGCACACAAATGTTCAAAGTGTCAAGAGGACCACCCTGACAAATTTTGCAGGGATAAAAAATTCTCATCTCTTTTATCTCGGGGCTCCCCATCCATGCTGAACAGTAGTAGAATCTTTTTAAGAACCTATCCTAATAAAAAAATCGCAAACGAGACAATGAAACGTCTTTATTCCGGTTTCAAATTACAATACACAGGAACTCGATTACCAGTTCAATCAAGAAATTTAAATAGTGTTTCAGAAAAAATTAACAAAGAATTAACACATGCCCCTGTCCGAACCTTACGTATTTCAGTCATTTTCTTGGCAACAAGGAAAAATGGCGATTTATCTTTTCCTCATTATAACTCCTTAAACGATTATATAGATCCAGAATTCTGTTCTGTCCGTAATTCCAGCCTTGATGATGCAGTAAAGATAATTAAACGCATCGGAAAGGGGGGGGGGGCAAATTAGCGAGGGATGACAGTAAGAGCTCCTTCAGATTATTGAAAGTCTCTCCATCCAACTTTGATCAATTGGGGTTTCGGTTGTATGGTGCATACTATTACGATGAGTGTCTTCCGTTCGGGGCCTTCATCAGTTTTACACTATTTAAATGACTTTCTTTCGGTAGCCCTCCTGGCACTACAACCTGTTAAAACAGTCTTTACTTTTTAGAGGGGTATGCAGACTTTGGGGGTGTCCCATTGGCTGAAGATAAGACAATAGAGCCACCAGATATTTAGACTTTTCTGAGGATCGACTTTGATACATTAATCGACTTCCCACAGAAAAATTATTATACATAAAAACCAAATTAGAAGTCTTCATTAGGGCTAAGAAGGCTAGTTTACGTGAATTACAATCGTTAATTTAAACTGGGCTCCTGTTGTGTTACACTAACAACAGGTGACAAGATTCTTTCCCCGTGATTTTACGAGACGTTGCTAAAGACAAATCAACAACGGTCGTTATGTGAATATTTTCCCGTAAAAATGAAAACAATCAATACTTTCTACCAATGAAACACGACGTAACAATGGCCGTCACCCGTTCCTAACGAGCTTAGCATTGTGGAACGGCGGACCAGTTTATCGTTAATTGGGCTATTGAACTTTGCATGTCAGGTCGTAGCCCCGGGTCGGGCTTTCCCTAGGAGGATGCGGAGTCGAAAAATCCCACCACAAATCAGAGTGACCATCTCCAACTGGGAAGACCTAGGAGTCTGGCATTCTTTTTGACGAATTATACCGTCATGCTCGAATCTCTCTGGGCCGATGCCGATTCCATCGACCCATTTACAGTTAGTGCTGGAGGACAAAATAAAGGTTTCGGTATATATTTTCAGGGTAGATTGCCCCAGGCTAACTGGCCCAAAGAATGAGTTGAAAAAAAAGTATCCTCACTGACATCACATTTTTGGAACTATTTCCTGTAGTTGTCGCAATTCAGATTTCGGGGAGATTTAAAAAAAAATAAGAGAATAACATTAATATTGAAAACAAATCTGTCGTCTGAATCGGAAGTCATCAAAATCGCAGAAGAGTATAGTTCCTTGTCACAATATTATGATAAGAAGAATTCATATTCCTGGGAAAATTAACAAAATTGCAGATTCTCTAAGTCGTTCTGAATGGCTGAGATTTCGAGAGTTGTTTCCTGCTGCGGAGACAGAAGGGGGAAAAATAGTCCAAGACCATATTTGGAAGATTTAACAGCTGAGATTGAACATCTTATAGATTCTTCTTTGGCTGAAAATAACAGAAAAATTTACAAAACGGCAGTTGATTCTTTTCATACAATTAGGCAATCCTATAAATTGGATAATTTGTGCCTACCCAATGACATTTTATATTACGGACATCGCTCGCCGTCTACTATTACAAATTACATTTCGGGGAAAGCTTTGTGCATAAATTATACTGCCATCAGGATAATACACAAACCTTTATAGTAAGAAAAATGATCGAAGGCTTAAAATCACAAAACCTTTCAAACCTGACGTCCGTGTCCCTATTTCAATCAGCTTGCTTAAAAATTTGATATCGTCGCTACGCCATGTTTGCAGTTCGTGGTTCAAGTGCTCCTTATTTTACGCCGCATTTTCTCTGGCCTTTTTTGTCTTTTCTAGGATCGGAGAAATAGCCGCCGACACTAACATGAACCCAAGAGCCCACGCCTTGCGCTATTCAGACATTAGATTTTTTGACGAAGAATTGAACTTAACAGTCAAAAGTTCAAAAACCGATCAAAATTCCAAATAATTCGTAGACAAGACGACCAGTTTTAAATTTTTCAGGTCTTTTACCTGAAAAGCTAAATGGCTATTCGAGGCAATAATCATGGCTCACAACTTTTCATACACTATGACGAATCAAAAATGACAAAATATCAGTTTTCCTCGATTTTGAGGAAAACCTTGCATTTTTGCGAAAAACCCCCGGCATTATAAGACACATGCATAAAGAATAGGTGGAGCTACAGAAGCAAAGCCGCTCAGTTTCGACGAAGAGACCATAACGAAATGGGGACGCTGGTCATCAGATGCTTTCAAAAAGTATTTTGGCCTAGATTTATACATTTCACTTTATATCCAAATTCTTGTCGCCTTTTTCCCGAATATCTACATCATAGGCAAATGAAATATATGGATCCATTGTGTACTGGGCCCGGAAAACACTTTTACGAGACCAGGGGGAAGGCAGCTGAACCTGAAGAACTCTGGTTGTGATATACTTGGTACTTGGCACGGACAGAGGGGACTGATTTAAGGATCATAACATGGTGAACCTTCCCGCGGCGTAATTTATTGTCATTCAAGTGGGTTCTAATGATCTTGGTACAAAAAAGTTTATGATTTGTATACAGACATTGAAAAAAATCTTCTCAGGTTGGGGATATTGTGTCCGCGTGCAAGGATTATTATGATCCGAAATTTTGATGAGAAGGTACTGGCATTTTGCAAAATTTGGTAAAGACGTGGAGAATTCTAGAAAACGATTAAACTTGATGGTTCAAAATTTTATTATCAGCCATTGGAGATTGTGTAATAAGATTTAAAAAAATATTCGCGCTAGGGAGCACAAACTTTATAGAAATGACGGTACCCATTTGACAAATATTGGGAATGAAATATACTTAAACAATATTCAAGGTGCAGTCGAATACTTTTTGTCAAAAGATGGCCCGCTTGCATTTCCAAATGACGATTGATCTCGCCTCGGGGACGCTCACATGTTCGAACGATATAATATTTTCTCTTTGAGTGTTTAAAGGGGTTTGCGTGGCGGTGAGCAGTTCTGCTCCTTTGGCGGGATATGGAAAGATGATGACTGGACATGTCAATATCCTTTAATTGTGCTTCATTTGGATGTTTTTACATCTGTGTAGCCACAAAGTTTGTAGGGGTCTTCTTTGTCAACCAGGGAGGTCGGTATTTGAATTGATATCAATTCGGATCCTTACTTATGAACTTCTTCAGAAAAAACCGGAGAGTTTGGGTTAAATATTTGCTAACGTATCTAGGTTCGTGTACCCGTTATCTCTCCTGCCCATTTGAGATCATGGTACCGGGAGGATTGCAGTTTCTATTGTTGACTAGCCAAAATTTTGTTAAGTCGGCAGTCTGCATCTTCTTCTTGTCATATCTCTTCATGGAAAGAATTTTATTTTTTGCTGTGGCCAATATTACCAATTACATAATTTCTTAACAGAGGCCATTTCCATTTTTTTTTCTTCCAATAACTACTTGAAATGGACCGTTTTTTTTGTTTTTTTTTATTTCACGATATAAACAAGTGAAAAATACAAAGTTGAGCTTCCTAGCACTGAAAAAAAAAACAACATTTCTGTTGACTATAGGGTTTGTAAGTCTCGTTAAATTCTGAAACTTCCGGGCACATAAATTGTACCCGGAAGTTACATTTTTGACAAAAATATATGACGTTTCAAGCAAAAATGTGAACGTCATAATCCTTTGACATCATGTCAAGGCTGGAAACTTTTTCGAATTGTATTTTAAACGTGAAATCTCGAGGGTCACATGGCGAGACTTACATACCCTATTTGCTAAACCCATAAGCTGCTGAGTAAAAAAATGGGGGACCCTCGTTTTTGAATGTTTGCAAATTTATGTACATAATATGCAAATGATCTGAAGCCTGATATTGATGATGGCTGATAACAATAAAGCAACTATAGGTTAGCACGGGTTAGGGTGGGTTGAGTGAGGGGGTGGGCTGGGTGGGCGGTCTAGTAGTCCAAACCTGGGTACCTAAAGAGAAAAAAACGAATTTTGGTCATTTTTCGTACCAGTTATTGACCTGGAGGACTGTATGACATGCGGAGGCCGCGTCTGTTGTAGTCCTTGTAAAGAGTTACCATATTTCTGCACACTGGCCTCCTTGGTTTATTCCCGGGTAAGGTAGGGTCTGGTATGGGGTTAAGTAAGGGATGTAACCCCACCCAAATCTGCAAAATTGACGATTTTCGGCTTTAAGCGGTCACTGTGCAAATCAGAAAGCTTTTACACTGTCAAAATTAAGAGCAGACACCTTATTTAAGATGTTTACATCAATATTGTCTCAATGGGGTTTGTATTTTTCGGCTTACGGGTGACAATATGTAGCCAAGATATATTATTTTAAAAATTTTCTTCTGTCAAGTGCCGATGTTTCAGGCAAAAAAGAAACTAAAATCATTCAAAGCAGTTACTGGCTGGTCTGAAATTGTATATTTAAAATTAACACCCAACACGGCGACCTTTGCATCAGAGAGTCTCAAAAACGGCAATAGTCGCGTGTAGCAGTCTAAGGGTTAATTTATTTTGCCATGAATCATTTGTTAATCCTTAATTTTAAACAAAGATTTCTGAAATTTAGATATTTAGAATTCGGTAATGAATGTCCCCGCGTGAATGTTTTGCAGATTTAATTTATAAGCAAAGATAAAATTGAAAAATAACTCTTTTTGCAGTTTGTCTTCCTTACCATAAATGCAAACTCAGTTTCGATTTTGATTAAATTTCAATTTTTCGTTTCAAAGTTATGGCCCCTGGAGTTAAGAATTATTTGAAAAAGTATAAGTTTCCTGCACATTTCTTCTGCAATTCCTTTAAAAAAATAACTAAATACCGAAGTAACTGTAAATTTATTTTCTGCATATGCACATTTCGACAACTTATGTCTCTTCAGTGTAGATAAAATCTAAACGTTTGGAAGACCATAAACTCAAAGGTGTATAAAAACTGAGAGAGAACAAATAACCAATAAGATCTAAATGTAAAGCCAAAATGAGCTAAGGACAGAGCTTTGCATGAGGGAGATACTCCTTAGTTTCCAACAAAATTTACAAAAAATTAGATATTGTAAGGTTCAAAATAGATTCGGATTTCGGGTCCGAAATCCGAATCTATTTTGTAATTAATTAAAGTATTGATTTGATATTTGATAAAGTTCACTTCTTAGTTAACTATATACTATTTTTGGTTTTGTTTCCATTCAAGTGGTGTTTTAATGCAATAAAACACTAAGCACAGCAAGTTCTTATACAAAGCTGTAGGTTAAAAATGCAGAAACCGATAATAGCATTTGACTTGATAGAAGGTATTAGTTAGAGTTTTTAAATTCAAGTAGTCTAGAACTTAGACATTTGTAATTCTGCAGGAAGTTCGAATATAAGATAATTCGAAATTGTTATCATTTTTCTGAAATTGCACAAAACGGTACTGACATTAACTTTTTTGTGATAGTAGCAAGAGATACTCAAAAATTGCATTTCTCAAGCATTTGAACAAGTAGACTATGTAGGCGTTACATGTAACTTAGTCAAAGATTGGTAAAAAATTAGTGGATTGTAACATTTCGTGCACCCCTTTAATATAGAACACATATAACTAGATTCAAAATAGAATCATAGAATATACATAGACTTAAAGGGGTGTGGATAACCATCGAGTTCGAGTTAGAGTTCGAGTTAAAGTTCCAGTTAAAGTTCCAGTTCGAGTTACACTTCCGAGTTAAAGTGATCATTCGAGTTCGAGTTAATATTCGAGTCAACTCGAAAAATGGACTATAATGTCATATATCGAGTTGAATGTCGAGTTACGGACAAATCGAGGAATACTAAATAAAATACTTTTGTTAAATTTCGACAAGGATAGACGCGCAATTTAAGGGGTTTGCCAGAGAATAGGTCTGAAGTTAAGCCAAATGATTCACTTGTTAGAGAACTTCATGAGTAAGAAAAATAATGCAATCAATTATTTTTTTTTCAGTTTAATAGAAATATTAGTATATCATATTATTAGTACGAGGTGCAGCCGAATGAGTCAAAAAGTACGGCGCTGCAGGGCAGTACTCGTCTTATTGACATTTAAATATTTTGAATATTTTTATTTAAAGACTTATTACTTGAATCACCAAAATTGAGTTCGGTAGGTAAAAAATTCACAATTAAAAATGAGTTTTGGTGATAGGGATCCGTAGCCCGACAAGAAACAACATGAACAAGTCTTAGAACCAGGTTTCACATCTTTCTAGGATTATGTATATATATGCATTTCCTCGAACCTTTTTCATGAAATATGGAGAAAACAAGTTCGATGAATGTTACTGTCCTCCTTGGAAAGGTTAACATGGATAGAAATAATTACAAAATTCATCTTTTTTTTATTTGCAAAAAAAAAAGATAAATGTTTTTTAATTACATGTCATCTTCATATTTCATATATGAGTTTTATCGGGTTTATAATGTATCGGTTATTTAGAACAGTAAAACTGAATTTCGCTGAATGTAACCAAGGATCGCCAAGGATCTCCGAATCATGTGCGTTAGACTTAGTGCAATTGTAACGACGTTCTTCGGTCGTTCCCTAATAATTTGCTGAGCAGTTTATGGTCCTAAAGATAGTTGCCAGGGAAAACACATTTATAACTAAACCATTTGAAACAACGAAAAAATTATACACGTATATTTTTTTTCAAAAATCTTCTCCTCTGAAACAACTCGGCCAAATGAAACCAAACTTGGCTTGAATCATCAGCATGGTATGAAGTCTGAAACAATATGACCACCATTGCTAAAAATGCCTCACCCCTAAAATTAAAACTTGGGAGTAATTGCAGTTTTTAGCAAAAAATTCAAAAACCATTGCAGATATCATTTGACATGTGGAAAAAATGATCGGCATGACAAGATCTACCCATCTTCAATTTTAAAGAATATCTGATGATCCATAGAGTGTTTGCACCTGTTCCGTAAAATTTTCAGAATTTTGATGTTTATTTTTAAATTTTCTATTAAAAACTATAACAGATAGAAGTAATTATGTATTATTGCAGAAATGTTCAGCATATCAAGATCTACCTAGTACTTGATTCCAGATGCCCATATGGGAGTAATTGCCCTTTATTGGTCGAATTTTTCGGTTATTTAAACCTTTTGTCTTATATTCAAAACACAATTAAAGATAGAGGTCAAGTTTAAATTGCAAAAATGTTCAGCGTGTCAAGAACTACCTATTGAATATGGTCAAAATTGTTGGAATTTTAAACCTTTTGTCTTTTATTTCCAAACTAATTTGAAATAGAGGTCAAAATTAAGTTGCAAAAATGTTCAGCATATCAAGGGCAACATTTTAATGAACATGGTCAAGTTGTCTGTCCTCATCCTGCCGGCGGGTAAATTTGTTTAACATTTAACCCATTTTGGAATTCATGTCCGGCAAGTCTGCATCACATTAAATATGACCGCCATCGGAGAGCATACATACGCCATGTGGGAAAGCATCCAATATTTTCTCCTCTGAAACAACAAAGCCAATCGAATCGAACTTGTTCACAATATTCCTAGGTCTTTAATTTCCCTTTAAAAATTGTCTGACAAGTCTGCACCATCTCCTAGATTACCAACAGTTCAATATTTGACCTTGTATTATGGATAATCATGTTGAAAGTTTTTTTTTTCTTTGAAACTTTTAGGCCAATTGGAACCAAACTTGTTACCTTAGATGCCCCCTTTAAAAAGGCGACCTTTCAGTCTTCACCATATCCAAAATCGTTGCCATCAGAAAATATGGTTAAAATTTAAACAAATAATATCAAGGTCTATTCACATACTTGAAAATGAGACATTTTATCATTAGGTTATTTGGACTGTCTCGTGGTGTCAGCTATGACAAAGGTGAGCGATACAGGTTCAGTCTTTTGGCCTCTAGTTTTTATATCGGACAGACTTGGTTTTCTCACTAAAAAGATAAGGCAGTTCCGGTTTTCAGGGGTACAAGATATTCTTGTCTTGTACTCCCCCCCGGTACAAGACGGAAAATTACCAGGCAACTTATTCTGACGTCACAGGAACGTCAGATGTCAAGTACTGTGTGGTGGTAAACAAATCCCATTTTATGGTTACACATGTAGGAAAAAAATCAAACACCGTTGAAAATGCAAGATTTAGAAATCTCAGACACCCTCGGGTAAGATTTCAATGGTTCTCTGACTCGGCAAGCCTCGTCAGAGAAATATTGAAATCTTACTCTTGGGTGTCTGAGATTTCTTGATCTTGCACTTTCACCGGATTTTAGATTCAATTCATTTAATCTTGCACAAAATTATCTTCCTGTTAGAGTCTTCAAGCTTGGGATGATCGATGTAGATTTTAATTGAAACAGGATCTCGGAATGTCAGCTCTTGACCATTGTTTTAATTTTAAAGTCTCAATACTTTTTGAATTAAAAAAAATATGACATTTTTTTTAGTCCGTGAAACTAATTTTTATGCTAGAGTGTGAAAGTATATAAAAAAAACAAACTTGAGTTGTGTTCATGTTTGTTATCACTTAGACAACTTGAGAAGTATGCATGGACTTCTGTTAATCAAATTTTGATTGACCTATCTTTTCACTTTAGAATACATGTAAGAAGTGCAAAATTATCGTGGCTAATCAAAATATCACTTAATATTAATTCGAACTTTTTTTAGCTCGAATTTTAACTCTAACCCGAAACGTAACTCTATAGATGGTACAAGAAAATCAACAATTCGAGTTAAATATAACTCGAATTTTAACTCGAACTGTAACTCGAACTTTAACTCAAACGGTAACTCGAACTCGAACTGTAACTCGAACTTTAACTCGAACTCGAACGCGATGGTTATCCACACCCGACTTAAAGCCATTTTATACAAATTCTCAAGAATTCTGATCTGAAGCCTGTATTCTGCAGAAATTTGGTAATGGTCTATTTCAAATTTTACATCCTGTAGCCCTATAAAAAACATCAAAAACAGTATCTTTGGATTTACAAAGAGGAATATAATCATACAGAAATCTACCCATTGAACTAGAAAGCATTCAAACGGAGGTCGACCTTAATCTATAGGATTTGTGGAACACAAACTCATCATGACTTATACAATAGGTATAACAAAACAAACGATGTTAGAAGATTCATATTTTAGATATATTGGTTTTGCTTGTGTTTATATAATTTCTTTGGCACAATACAAATTTTAAAACTGGCGGCCATTTTGGCTATATCACTGACGTTTTGTTGCGGACAACCTAAGGACTATTTTGGCCAAGTTAGGTTCGAACTGACTCAGTAGTTTCAGACGAAAAGATCCTTGAATGTGTTTACCCATAGATTTTGTTTTTAAAACTATGTTCCTTCTGACAGCCATCTTGGATATAGCGCAGGCCTGAAACACCCTTTTTGCAGGTAACGAACGAAATAATATAATTGTGATTCTGCATTTTAGAGGAGATCTTTGAATGTGTTTTACCATAGGGTCTTATATTATTACTGTTCCCCGTTGGCGGCAACCAGCTGGTTGCTATCTTCACTATAGCACAAACCAGAAAACGCCTTTTTGCAGGGGTCCTCCTAAAGACTGCTGTAGCATCTAACTGAAAATACCTTGTATGCATGGCGAAGTTTGGTTCACATTGACCCGGCACTTTTAAATGAGAAAATCTTTTAATGTGTTTTTCGTATGGGGTCCAATGCTAAATATATCCCCGTTTGTGTCCATTCTGGATAAAGCACTGACATGAAAAACTATTTTGGCAAAAATTTGGTTCCAACTTGCTCAGCAATTTCAGAGAAGATCCTTGAATGTGTCTAATGCTAAAACTGTGTTCACGGCTAGCGGCCATCTTAGATATACCTCTTACCTGAAAAACTATCATTTTGCAGGGGACGGCAGGCCTAACGACTGTTTTGTCAAGTTAGTTCCAATTTCCTCGGCAGTTTCAGAGGAGAAAATCTTTGAACGTGTTTATCCATAGGATTCAATGTTAAGATTATGTTCCCTTCTGGCAGCCATATCTGATAAAGTGCTGACATGAAACACTTTTTTTGCTTGGGACTACCTAAAGACTATTTCGGCCAAGTGGTTCAGCAGTTCAAGAGAAGTTTTTTAATGTGTTTTCATATAAGGTCTTATGTAAATACTATGTTTCCCGCTGTCAGCTATTTTGGATAAATCAGTGACCTGTCAATTTTGCATTTGATTAGCTAAAGATTATCATAGCCAAGTTTGGTTCAGCGAGAAAATATTAAATGTGTTTTTCAATAAGGTCCAATTGTAAAACTATGTTCTCTTGGATTTGGCACTGACATTTTTTTGCAGTTGCTACCTTAAGACTATTGTGGCCATGTTTGGTTCTAATTGGCTCAACATTTTCAGAAGATGAGATCTCTGAATGTGTTTTCACATAGTGTTTAATGTCATACTAAGTTCCCTGTTGGCAGCCATCTTGGATATAGCACTGAGCTGAAAAACACCGTTTTTCTGCACTGAAAAGACAGAAGTTGTCGAAATGCGCATGTGCTGAAACTAAATTCACAGTAAGTTCGTTTTCTTTTCTTTTGTTTTCTTTTTTCTTTTTCTTTTTTTTCTTTTTTTTTTATTTTATTACAGAGGAACACCTTAAGACAATTCATTGAATTTGTCTCACCTATATGGATCAATGTCAAGGTTGATGTTCCCCGGTTATCTTTGATGAAGCGCTGACTTAAAAAAAAAAAAACTTTTTGTTCTCCTTTGGCGTCCATATTGGTTATAGCACTGACATGAAGAACACCCTCTTGCAGGGAAGTACATTGATAATACTAATGAAGCCAGGTTTGGTTCGAATTGGCTCAGCAATTTCAGAGGTGCCAAGCTTTGAAAGTGTTTTATAATAGGGTCCAATGTTAAAGGTATGTCCCTTTCTGGTTTCCATTTTTAATGTAGCGGTGACCTGAAGAAAGTTTTTGAAGGGGACCACCAAAAGACTATTGTGACCAAGATTAGGCTCAGCAGTTTCAGAGAAGAAGATATTTGGATGTGTTTCCCATAGGTGTTCATGTTAAACTATGTTCCCCGTTTATCTTGGATATAACTGACCGGAAAACACCCTTTTGCAGAGCATTATCCAATGACTATTTTAGCAAAGTTTGGTTCTAACCGGCCCAGCAGTTTTAGAGGAGAGCATCTTTGAATGAAAGGTGTGTTCTAGACGGACGACGGACGCGAAAAAAGCTCATCCCGGCCATAGC
>MJUU01015444.1:5344-34146 GCA_002080025.1 Modiolus philippinarum | reverse complement strand
CAAACTGCCTGATTACACCTATTCCTCTTCCCAATATTGAATTATAGTCCTGGTGGGCAGACGATAACCTGGCGACCTAGATATCGTTGAAAACCCTAAATGCCGAGATATTTTTGCAAGATTTCAAATTCCGTGAGCCATAACGACAACTGGAAGTATAATTTCAAGATTATAATGGATGCAGTTGAGGAAAAGAGAAAGTTCTGGGAACATTGCAAAACTTCATTAGACTCTTAGATAAAAGTTAATCGTATATTCGATAATCGTGTCGAAAACATCAATAAAGTATATTTGCCGATCCTTTTTTGTAAAGACTTTCACCTACCTCGAAGAGAATTACGTAATGAAATCTTCAGACTATACTTGAAACACGTGTACTACATAAGTCACATAACAAATTATACTGTTTATTATGCAACTTTGGTATTTTTGTATCTTTAAATTAATTATGTTTATTTGTAAGAAACACTATTTTGACTGTCTTGCTTATGGGTTGGGTACTGACAGTTCGTCAGGAAAACCTTCTTATACCACACCTTCAATATCTAGGGACGAGATAATAAAGAAAAGAGGACCACAAGAGTCTGTATCGATCACCTGAACGTTGCCTAACATAGACAGACTTTATTAGATCGGTAAAACTTTAGATAATGGTTCTAATATGCCAAGTAGTTTTAGAGGAAAAACCTTTAAAAGTGTTTCTATAGGTTCAATGTTAAACTATGTATCACTGGCAGCCATCTTGGATAAATATGCGGTGAAACGATATTGAGTAAATGCACAATATGACATGTCTGTGTCCCAAATGACAACGGACATTTTCAGCTTGATTTCACGTCTTCACGGATTTGACATAACCGGTTTTGACTAACCGTGGATTGACTCACTGATGTAGTGTGACGAGTGTAGATATTGGAGCAGGACATGCTTACGCATCCGGAGCACTTGATGTCACTCTCGGTTTTTATGGGAGTTCACACTGTCAGTACTTTAGTTTTTCGTGTTGTCTTGTACATCATACTGTAAAATTTTAGTTTTGTCTTCGTCAGTGATGTTTGTGCTATAGATTTGTCCTTGTGATTGTATGAAAATATTATAGAGAAATACCAAGGACTTTCAAATTTTTTCCATGGTACTGTTTAAGGGTTAGAGAAGTAACAGGTATGGGTTTCAATTGGTTTTGTCTCAGGATTGGCAAATGACAATAACCAACCCACTACCAAATAGATATTTCAAAACAATATATGCCTTAGCGATAGTGGGACGAGTGTCGCTGGTGGGACAGGACATGCTTACCCTTCCGAAGCACCTGATGTCACTCCCGGTTTTCATTAGGGTTCACACTATGAGTGCCTTAGGTCTTAATGTCGTCTTTCTATTTCCGTACATTGTAGCTGTCTCACGTCCCTGTTTTGCCTTTGTTTTTCTCTGTTGACGTTTTTGCCATGTCTTTGGACTTGGATTTTTGTGGTCATCGCTTCCCTTGTTCCTTCGGTGTTCTACTGCCGTTATTTCACAGCTGTTTCGTAAGTGTAAAGCTTGCATTTCATAGAGTGACGTTGTGAAAAGAAGCAATGTCCTAGAAACTTGTTGTCAGGGCAACGGATGACAGTGTTTGTAAGAATGCTTTGCCCGATATATAATACTTGTTGACGACCCCGCATCCATGACAAAATGGATACATGGATGTAGCGTTGTTCAAAAATAAGCGAGAGAATTCCGCTCAAACTGGTGCTAGGGGCCGTCTTGAACTTTCCACTAGGTAGGAGTGTTTTCTCTTTCTTGAAGGCTTCATGGTGACTTCTAGATGAATAATAACTATGAAAGCGTTGTTCCATTTGCTTAATCTTACCATGTATTTATAGGGATTTTGTCCCATGTATATTTACTACTTATCCCTTTGTTTGTTCATTTGTTTCTTTCGTTCACTTAGAAATTCTATCGCCGTCACCGATTCAGATAGATATGAAAGGCCGTTTTCACAAATGAAAACGGGCATTTTAGGTAAATTCACATCTTCCCGGGTTTAGCATTACCGATTTTGACTTTACCCTATATAGACTCACTGCAAGTGTGATGGCCGGGTGCCATTTACGGAGCGGGAGATGACTACCGTTCCGCAGGCACATGATGTCACTTCCGGTTTACATTGAGAATGCCTTAAACTTGAGTGTTATAATTGTGATGTTTGTGAGTTTTTTGGGTGTGTCGTGTTTTTGGTCTTCCGGTTTCTAGTGCCTTTTCTGGACTTTGTTTTATGTAATTTTTTTTTGTGATTCCTTCTTTTACACTCTACTGTCGTTTTATTTATAAATGCATCTCTAACAAGTACCAGTTAGGGTTCTAATAAACTAACGGCGCTCGTGGTATAGTCTTTGGCGTCTCTGAATGACAACAACAATTGGTTATTTTGTTTTGTCTGTTTCCTGTGGCTGTTAACTTTGAAGTACTGATAGATTGTAGTAAATACTTTGTCGTTGTAAGAGAGATACATTATTTTATTGTAAAAAATATTGTTTTTTTTTCTGTGATGTTATAAAAGCATATTTCGAAATCACTTTACCCGGCCTCTTTAAATAAACGAACCTTATTAGGGATAAGCATATTGAAGAACACAAATATTGAGTTAATGAAACTTTAGGTTCACCTTTCACCTGCTTTGTATATACTTACGGTTGTTCTACTTTGAAGCCGTCTTGTTGTAGATTTGGTGAAATATTTGACGGATACATATTAATATATATATATATATATCAATTTTTTCTCTTCGATTAATTGAACCATACATATAGATATATATATCAAATTTAATTTTTTTTTCTATATATATATATTTGACCAACACTATAAATATAAATATGTACATCTTGTTACCATCAATGATCTGTGGTAACTATGTGAACAGCGATGTATTGGTCAAATATAATATATATATATCAGTTTTTCCCTTCATATATTTACCGATGCATGTAAAGATATACAATTTTTTATGTTCCTGTTTTCATCTTGTTATGAGCCCGCGATGTATTGGTCAAATATTTGACCGATACACGTAACTATATATAAAATTTTTCTTTTCATATATTTGACCGATACATATAAATATACATCCTGTTCCTATGAATGATCTGTGATTATTAAGTGAATAGCGATGTATTGGTCAAATATTTGACCGATAACATATATAACTTTTAAAGATACAATTTCTGTGAATGTTGCAGACAGTTGATATAAACATTTAAAAGCACAAGTATGTGGCTTTGTATGATGATGTATTACTTTATTACAACATTGCACAAGCATTTTTGGTTGTTTCCTAAATGTCGAAAATGCAGAGATCACAGCTTTTTTTTTAGAATTATGGACTGCCACTTGACAGGATAATGCCACTTGAAAAGATAATGTGTTTTAAGTAGCAGTAGCATTGGAGATGATCAAAATTTAAAATAGGTGACTGACGACAAGAGATGGCAATTGCCCACATTGCGGACTTTTTGGTAAGGTGTATTGCAAAATCGGACTGTATGAAAGTGAGACAGCTAAAGGTTGTCTGAATTTCACTAAAAGTGGGTCAACAAATCTTCAATAAAGACATATTTTCAACAGAACTGTCCTGAAAAGCACATTAAATGTCATTTGACCGAGAGTCAAATGCATAGAGGCAATGCAATTATAAAGAACTGGGGTTCAACAAGTAAACAGCATTAATGTGAACACATGTTGGGGGGGATAACAGAGACCAAGATAAACCCCAAAGAGACACTACTGATAGCACAATTTATAGTAAAGGAAAAACTTCAATATCAATGCAAAAGAGTCCAGAGCACAAACAAAAGGATGCTCTCAAGAGTCTGTGTCGCTCTTCTTGGTCATAGCTGTCATAGACAGTCCATTAACACTTTTCTGACCAAGTTTGGTTCCAATTGGCGCTGTGGTGTCAGAGGAGAAAATCACCGAATGCATTTTACTTAGAACTGAAATATGTTGTCCGAGTTATTTCAGGGTATATCTTTATTTTTCGCATAGGGGCGATCGTTGAACTGTGTTCCCCGCACTTTCGGTCATATTGGATAGGACGAACACCTGTCGGACACTATTTTTAAAGGGCCGCCTAAGAATCAAGAAATTCGCTCAGAGTTTCAAAGGAGACCTTTCAAATGGAAGTTTCGACAGACGCTAAGTGATGATGAGGATTTGATTGACTTACTTATTTCAGAGATCTTTTCAATTAGCTCATAGCGAATTTCACATTGGGTGCTAGGACTTGTGGCCACCTTGCACAGAATATGAATTTGTGATTGCAACATTTTCAAGAGGACCCGAAGGACTTGCTTTAGGGGGAAATGATTTTTTTTGTGATGGACGTACGGCTTACTGGCGACGAATTCCAAATGAGTGCAAATGCTCACTCTGACAGTAGCTACGTGAGCTAGCATGACTTTACATTAAGAAACGAACAAAAATTTTTTGGGTCATATTTTCATTGTTATTTTAATAAATATTTATTGTACAAATTGCACTGTAGCACTAAAATAAATAATGTTTACATATATTACAATATATACATAAAAATTTACAAGATAAATCCAAATGTAAATGTACATGTGTATTACTGTTCGTTTCTTTCGGGTAAATAGCTTTTCCCTCACTTAATTGTAATAAAGCAATCTAAAAAGAAATACATCTATTTACATGTCACCCTCCTTCACACTTTTATCATGTGTCAAATTTTTCTAGCATCCAAGCAGCTTTCAACAGAGTTGTAGGTGATCTAAAATTAAAAACCAAAAGTCCTTATCACCAAGATGAAAATCCCTTTTGTAATTGACAAGAGTAAAACGGAGAATTTGTGTTTGTTCCAAAGGAGGATCTTGTACAAAATTGAGCAGACGAATTGTAAGGTGATAGTCTGCCAAGCGATGCCACGGAATTCAGAGAGGAGTCGCTTGGTAACGGCTGTATTGCAGAAGGAAATTGTTTGCCTGTTGTTCCAAGTGCAGCACTGTGTGATTGGAAAATCTGGTACGGACTATGTTGGGGTACATGCATTGGGTGATGACCATTCATAGAATAAGGATGAAATCCAATTTGCGATGATGTCATTGGCACGTAACCCATTTCGTATCTGGCGCTGCCTTCTGTTGACTTTCCATTTGATGATTTGACAGAACTTTTTCGTGCCCTCCTCCTCGCCTGTCTTCGACGGAAGTCTCCTTTAGAAAAATCTTCAATGCATGCCGGATGTATGGACCAGAAGTTTCCCTTACCGTTATCTGATCTCCCATTTTTTATGAAACATTCATTGAGGGACAGATTATGGCGTATGCTGTTTCTCCAGGCCTTTTCTTTGTTGTTGTAATAAGGAAAGTTATCCATAATATACTGATAGATATCATTCAACAAAATCTTCTTGTCTGGTTTGCTCAATATGGACATCGATATCATAGCGATGTAGGAATGAGGTGGCTTTTCGTTTGGATCATTTGAGCATAGTCCATTTTTGATTGACTGGTCCAACGACAACAAGACCTAAAAATATAAAATACTTGTTTTGAATATCATGCAGGGAAAGATAAACATTTTGTATAAAATATCAAATAAATGCATTAGACCTATAGATGTAATGCAGTTGCATGGACATATAATTAGAATTGTAACTGGGGGGGGGGGNTATTTTTCAATTACTGTAATTATCGATGCAAGAATTTACATTTCTTGGTTAACAAGACCCTTTCCATACCCCAAAGTGCCTATTAATAAACTTGTTCTCGTCTTGATATAGCTTAAATATTGCTCAGTAGACGTTAAACAATGTTCAATCAATCAATCTTTCAGTTTGTAAATGTTTGATTTGACTCTTCCTCTTTCAGTACAGGACTGTCTGTGGAATGTACCAGTTTCGACACCTCATAACCTGTTTTCATTCTAGAAAACATGCATATGTGACAGTAGCAATGGTATTTCAAAGGGTTATATTTTTCGACAAAGCCTTTAAACCATATCATAAGGTTTTGATAATCAAATAGATGTTTGAAAAATGGTTAGGTTTGTAATTCTCGGTAGAAATCCTATCAAGATATACTTTGAAACTTAACTTACAAACAAGCCCCCATGTGGGGTTGAAAATATATAATTTGTATTTTTTTTTCTCTCTCTCTCTCTTCTTTTTTTTCATTTATTCCATTTTTTATTTTTATTTTAATTGTTTTTTTTTGTTGTATCCATATGAGGATTAGGGTCGCTGTCATTTGCAATAGTTTTAGAGTTATAAATACATTGAATCCATAATAGCAAAAGTTCTAAGAAAATTTTGAAATAACATTAGTAAAAATTTCTTGTTATTGAAAATACTGTCACTAAAATTGTGTCAATAACAATGACACCCACTGTTATACAGATGATGTACTCTTAGAATAAAAGAAATAAAGTACAAGAACGATTTTTCATAAACATGCCAGATTTTTCTTTTTTCAGAAATTCGAAGATCGCTATTCACTGAGTAACCGTATATTCTTGGAAAATATTATACGTACATTTTGTTATTTATGTTTTCTCACATCATCATGAGAGTGAATAAGTCATCTACACCCAAAAATCAAAAGACTACCCGCGACGCCAAAATTAAAATTCATTTTCATGCCGAATAAGTTATTTCTGTTTTAAAGAATATCTTGAACTGTTAATCCCCGAGGGTATTCACCAGCCCAGTATGGTCAATATTTCGGTGCAGACCGTGCTGACCCGATTTTATTTGGAAACTTGAAAAAACTAATTTTTTGTATTTTTTTTTTATAATTTTGTTGAAAACTATAATGGGAGTATCTCCCTCATGTAAAGCTCTGTTAGTTGATTAATTGATTTTGGCATACTTGTTATTTGTTCTCTATCAGTTTTTAATCATTTTTGAGTTTATAGTCTTCCAAATGTTTAGATTTTTTCTGCACTGAAGAGACATGAGTTGTCGAAATTGTCATTTGCAGGAATTAAATTTACAGTAATTTCGATATTTTATTATTTACTAAAGCCATGAGTTAACAGAGCTTCAGTTTTTTTCTAATTCTGAATTCATTTAGTGCGCAGTGGTTTCCTTGTTGATGTGATTTTAAAACGCATGTAAAATTTTGTCGATTCTAATCTTAATATACAATAAGCATAGAAATTATTTTTACAGGATTTTTTTTTTAATTTCAGTCTCTTTTGTAGCAAAATTTTATTAGAAATGCAAGTGTTACTCCTTTTGCAAAAATCGACTACTGAAAACGGTTGTAATCATTGCGTTTAAGAAAACTGACTTACCTGTGCAATAGATTCTGCACTGTCGCTGGAGCTACTTTCACTTTCACTGGGCTCTGGCGATGATGCTTTGCATGGTGACGGGGTTCTGATCAGATCACCTTCGCTACCAGAAGACATGTCTGCTTGTTTCTCTTCTAAATCTGCATTCCTTGTTAGAAAATCAATACTGAATTGTGAATTTATCATTATTTCTATTTAAAATTGTAAAATAATCCAAATATTAAAATAAGTGATGATTCAAGAACGTATTGAATACGAATGAATGAAAAACAACTTCACCTTTCCTTATATACCTGGTCAATTGTTGACAGTCTCTTGACAATGTTCACCTGCTGAGTTGATCACAGTTCCTGTCCTGGCAAAATGTCATATTCTAATTATGGTAACGGTTTTTTATCACTTCATAGACAAAATATTTTGAAGGAAAAAACAATTAATGATATTTGTTATTTTTTATATGGAATTTAAGAATACTTTTTTTTCTAATAATACCCCAAAAATTGTGTCAAAGTACAGCGAAATTGGGTACCATGAATAGTTTTGATTATTTTAGAAAATTTGAATTTATTCTTTCTTCATTTCTGAAAAAAATCAGAAAGACGACATTCTGAAAGAAAACAGAAATTAGATAAATAAATAAATAAATAAATTCTTTATTGTCATGAAACATGTAATGTTTGTGACAAACAATAAACAATAAGTATAACAAATATTTAAACATATCAACAAGTTAATCAACCTCAGTTTCATAGATTAGAGAATACACAATTATGCAATCTAAGAAGATGAAAAAGTTGCTCTGATGAATATTATGATACCCATTAAGCATATTCGCATAATGACAAAAATTTCAGACGTAACCATTTGTTTCTGCTCTTATGTTTTGCCTATTTCTTGTTTGCTTAAGTTTTTTTGTTTTTGTTTTTATATTTATCTATTTTTTATTTGTTTTGTATTGTTAATATTTTCTGTTTTGTTTGTTTGTTTGATTACACCAGACCAGCTTGGAATCACAACCCTAAACTACTTTTACAAGCAAAAAAGACAAGAATGCATTCAACTAAAATCAAGGTATCTTGTCGACCAATCGGGCAAAACTTGCCTTCCTCCATCAATATTCTAGATTTTCATGATTCTTTAACTTCTATAAGTCCCATCCCTTTTCACTGCTTCTGTAGATAATAGGTAATGGTGCAATATAATAGGTTCTCCAGTCAACGTATGGCGATGTTGGAAAAGTTCGTTGATAAATAAATGTGAGATAAGATAAATCAGCGAAAGAAAGACATCAGAAGCACACAAAAATTACTTGCACAAGTGACATCGTGAGTGTTAAATAAATGTCATTTGACTTATTATTTCGTTTTTTGATTTTGTCTTGTTTTGCTTTCATTTTGTTTTTGTTGGGGGTTGTTTTTGTTTTGTTTTTGTTTGTGGTTTGTTTTGGTTTTTTTATTTCTTTATTATTATTGTTATTATTATTATTATTATTATTATGGCAGAATGTTACTTTTATGTTGTTTCAATACTGTGCATTTTCGGCCCCTCAGACATATTGAGTGGCAGTTGATTCTCAATAATTTCTTAATGTGAAAAAGAAAGGAAATGGGATAAATGTCAAGGGGACAACATCCCATATCCAGGTTAAAACGAACAAAAACAAAAGTATTTATTCATATATTCATACAGAATCGTTTGTTCATTCTAAATCATGATTAAGGAAGGTCGCATGAAATACGATAATATTAAGTGATATTAAGTGATATTAAACTTCAAAACTAAGGCTTCATATGATATTTGTAATAAAACTCATTTTCTCCACCTCAGTAACCATTTGATTTTCGGGAACCGTAGAATTTTGCATTTTACACAGAAAGTTATTATTTGTGACCTGCTGCAGGCACGTATAGTCTCAGTCTGATGCTGCATTTTTTCAATTTTTACATCATCTTACATGGTATGAAAAATACTACATTAACTTTTATTTTTTTAGAATTAAAACTATTTAAAAGGCATGGCCATCTTTATTTGTAATGGTTACAATACTGGGATATTCCTCACTTCATCCAATTTAATCAATGCAATTGTTTTCATAATTTGGCATTTTCGAAGCTATCTTTTCATTTTCTTTCTCTCGTCCATAAAAATTCACATTTTCGCTAATTATTATTTCCGTATTTCTTAAATTTTAAGCGTCCACTTATCAGTCAATTTGTGTAATTAAATTGTCAACACCATGAAGTGTTTGGCAGGTCATTATCAGCTGTGAATATATCTTCTCATGTGGATGTTGTTTAGGTAAAGTGTGGCAGAAATTTTTTAGTATTCGTATTTTTTAAAAGTCTGGAAATGTTTAAATCAGTTGAATATACTTTATATGTAGTGAGTTGTATAAAGAAACGTTTTTACGACTTGCGCTCATATTTTTTTTCTATCGTAAAGATATTTAACACAATACAAAATGAAAAGGGGTAAATCCATTAGATACTAGAAAACGGGCCACATTTTGAAAATAAAACCTTAACCGAAAAAAGTCTAAAATTCATTTAAAAGGTATACTTTGTCGAAATTTTTAATCATTTACAGCACAAGATAAAATGGACGCGTCTGAATTTTAGTGATTTTGAAATATTGACTGTTCGCCCACATGTTCATCATCCGCAACATGCTATATTTATGTAGCTCTACATCTACATCGTTGTTCCATTGTTTGTTTTTACCATGTACTTGTAGAGATTTTGTCTCGTGTGCATGTACTCCAGATCCCTTCATTGATTATTTAAGACTGGAGTTTGTCTCTCCTGCAGTGTGGAGTCCGTTTACAGATTCCCCATGCGAGAGATGTATGCTTTCCATACATTTCAGTTACGGTGTACTTGTACTTGAGAGAATTTCTCATATAGATACGCTATCATGTTTTCAAATTTTGGCATTTTTTCTTAGTTTTTGTAAGTTCAAAATGTTATTCGGACCACCTCTGTTTTGTGCCCACATCTCAGGATTTTATTATGCCAAGTCTTCTCACGATTGACTCGATGAACACCCTGTGGTTGTTTATATATGTTCTGATTTTCTTCTGTTGGTCTTTTTGTCGGGCAACGGATGACAGCGATTGTAGAAACTATTTGCCAAACAATTCATAATTGTTGACAATCCCGCATCCATGATATTTAAAAAATATGAATGTAGCGTTGCTCGACATCTAGAGCAATGAATTCCGCTCAAACCGGTGCTAGGGGCCGTCTTTAACTTATTGTGAGGTATGAGCGAAGCTCATTGTTGAAGACCTCATGGTGACTTCAGGATGAAGAACAACAATAAAAGCGTTGTTCCATTGCTTGTTTTTACCATGTATTTGTAGAGATGAGATTTTGTCTCCTAGCTGTGCATTTACTCCATATCCCTTCATTGATTATCTACTTATAACACTTATTGGTGAACATTGTAAGCTTGATTCCTTTGGACCGGGCCTTTGAGGTTAGAAAACTAACAAAACGAAAAAAAAAGCAGCCAATCATATCAGTCAGGCAACAAAATGTACACAAAACCAAGGAAAGCAATGGAACCAACCAGCAATCCGAATCTCTAACAGAGCTGTCAAATTCAAATACCAAAATAATACAATTCAGCAATCAATCAGTTGGCAGAACAAAATGTAAAACAGAATCGTATGGAATAACACGAAACCTTTTCAGCTGTATAAAAGGAAAAAAAGGAGAGGATCGACAGAACAATTAACCATGTCACACAATCTTTCAAATCGTAACACAGGAAAACAAATAAAATGGAAACAAATGCTAAATAGAACCAAGGATGCCTTTATGTTGGCACTAAATATCAATGGAAAGTGTATCTAGAATCCCACGTACACCGCTTTACAAAACACATAACGGAGGAGATTGATGGGTCTTTTAGAAGTGTATCAGAGATACCTTTTATGTTATCAAACCGTTTTAATTATCTATCACCAATATATTTGACGTATTCAATATAAAATAAATAATTCCGATGGAAAATGCAATGATTGATATATATATGGTGAAATAATTTGTCATAAATGATATTAATTTTATTGAAGCGTGATTTGTTTTATTGTTGTCGACAATGTTTGTTACCAAACTCCAATATTTGTCTGGTGTTTTCACATGTTATCGTCACTCCTAGAGAGAAAACAATGGTTTTCATCAAATAAACTGTGATCAACAGCAATATTTGTTTAGGAAATAATAATATACATTTAGCAAGAAATATTAATAAATGGTGTTTGCTATTTCACAAGCCGTGCCTTTTTATACCAACTGAAAACAAATAGATATATATATTCTTGATATCGTCTTACTGATGCTGCCAGGGTTTCATGTAGCCACTTCGTTGCAGGTACATGAATATCAAATGGGGGTAATACAAGATTATTTTCGTAACTTTGTCTTGCTAGGTGAACGTTATTTTCCGTGCACTGTAGAACTGATAACAATGCTCTGTCCTTATCTAATTTTGGCTTTCCATTTACATCATATTCTATCATTTTTTTATATATGATCTTCCAAATGTTTAGATTTTATCTGCACTGAAGTCGAAATTTGCAGAAATTAAATTTACAGAAGGTTCGGTATTTCAATTTGTTTGTTGCTTGCAAGCCAAACCTAATCTACATTCCGTGTATGGCACTCGGTAGATGTTCTTGGTACTGGATTTGGCTTCCTATTTCGATATTTTTGGAAATGAGTACTCCTTTTTGGACTACTTTTGGATTATGGCTTTCCATATTATTTGATTTTCATGCTGTTGATGAGAGGTGAGGTTACTCCTTGAAACACGTGTACAGCATAACGAAATTTACTGTTTTATGCAACTTCGGTATTTTTTTGTATTTTGCAAGACTTTTTTTTCCGATGATGTCCATGCACTATATCCCCTGCGCCACATACTTTTATTGGAGACATATAATTGCATGTCTCTGCTTTTATCAATAAAATTGTACTATTTTAATTTCAAACTTATTTTTTTGTCTTTTTTACTTTTGTGTAGATTCAAGAGAATCACAATCTCATAACTGGTCATGTTACGGTAGATTGGCAAGTATCATTGTTGTAATGTGTTAACCACGAAGTGACAGGTGGTATACCAACAGTGTGTGTGTCCTGTGGTTCAACTGAATAGACCATTTTTTATGTTAAACTGACATTTCCTTTTTCTGTCAAGAACAAAAGAGCTTCCACACTTCACACGTTCGCATGTTGATAAAAGTATTGGCATCTAACGGAACTTGCCCACTTTAACAAATTAAACACTGCGTATTGAACCTAGCGAGTCGAAATTATGAAACTGCATTTAAATTCTTATTATACTAAAACCAATACACAAAATAAGGTATACATGAAAATATCTGTTAAATAGTAAGATATGGGTACTTTCGTGGATTATAGCTTTAGTTGTAGAGAAGCCTGCCTTGCACATCCTTATATATTATGAGTTTTGACCTGAAATAAGCTTATTTTGCTGATATTCTATAATCACAACATGCATTTCTGTGCAACTTAAAAAAAATATATTGCTTTCCTGGGTCCAAGTTCATTTCTATGCCGATATTACCAAATTTCGAATGGAAAATGTTTGCAATCCTTTTGTTGATATAAAATACATTCAAAAAGTTTGGTTTCTAGGAAGGTTTCCAAAAATTACCATATCTTGACAAATTCAAGAAATTTACCAAAATTGGAATCAGAAATTTTTGAAACCAAATTAATGAAAATGTTTGTTTTAGTAGAAACAAAATCTTGAAATCAAATTAATGAAAATATTTGTTTTAGTAGAAACAAAATCTGCAAGTATTGTTGCTAGGTAGAATTCCAAAAATAAGTGGTCTTTGAGACTTTCAGTCAATGTACCAAAATGTTAATCATATATTTTTAAGATCCTAAGGGTGAAAATGTGTCCTAATAGTAGAGCGGCGAATTAAGCAAAAGTCGCTTATTTAAAAAGTTTAAATGACCCATATACCCTATTCGATTTCTCAGTCGGTTTGGATAGCTTGATTATTATATTTTTGAAATATGTCTGTCGTAAAAATGAAATGTGGTAGAATCACTGTGATAATTGCAATTGAATGACAGGACTCTAAACGGAATCTCGACACCCTAACTAATCTTTTAGGCTTGTTACATAATAAACGAAAACTTATCTACAAACGGCATTATTACATGAAAAAGAGATACTTGCTGAAACATTTTTCACGCTAAAGGTCATTCTTCGAATTTGCGTTCTATTTTTATAGAAGATTAGAAAATACCCATAAAATCAACCCACAAAATCAGCGTTTTTCTCGAATTTAACACAAAATAAACAATTACAATATGCAGTTATTGTCTTAAGTCAAACTGTACGCCCTATTTAACAAGTTCGATGGTAATTTTTTGTCAAAGCACTAACCAATTATATTTTAAATGCATTTAAATTGTTTAAAATTAGAATATGCAATCCGTAAATATTTCGTACTTAGTCCGTCAATCAGTCTATTATTAAATTAAACGATCAAATTCATTCAGTTGATTAACGATTTCTTAGTTTCTAATCATACCCCTTGTTAGTTTTGCTGCTTTCTGTTTAAAATTATTGATACACAATGTATTCAAGACAAATCGTGCTTGTTTTGGGGGATATATTTACGATTTAATATGAGGGTGTGTTTGATTTGTAATGAGAAAGGTGTGTGTGATTAGTATTGCCAGTAGTTCGTAAAACTGGAAAGCTCCCGCAGTCTAAATAAGTATATATTAAGCGCAGTCTAACTGACACATGTCAATAAGGAAGCTAAAGTCGTTTTTACATTTGACGTTGACAAATATTTGTGATTGTTTATTTTATTTTATGTTGTTTTGCGTTTTTTCCTACTTGTTTTTTTTCGGTTCTGTTCTTTTTCTTGTTTTGGGGGTGATATTGCTTTCTTTTTTTCGTTTTGTTTTGTTTGGTTTTATTTCTTTGCTTTTGTTTTTGTTTTTTGTTTTTTGGTGTTTTTTTTTTTTTTTTTTTTTTTTTGTTTATTTGTTTTGTTTGTTTGTTTATCCTTTTTTATGTTCTTGTTTATGTTTGATTTTTTGTTTGTTTTGGTTCTGGTTCCTTTTCCGGGAAGTGTTTACAACATCAGAGGTAATGCCAACACAACATACAAGCAGCACATATGGTATAATTTTTTACGCTTTTCGGATCCATGCATTGTTTGTAAAATGTTGGAGTCAGATTATAAACTCTGTTCTTCTAGTACATTTTGTGTATATACAATAAGTGTTTTTTTTAATATTTTTAAACTAGATAGCTACATCTTATAAGGTTGTTTAGGAAATGTTTGAGATGCTATACAATTCAAGAATATCGCTTGCAAAATTAAATGACCCGTCATTCCAAACCACGAAAAGGCTAGTCAACAATGATTTCGATTGAATATTAATTAAAAATTAAAAGTATGGACCAGATAAAACCTGACTGTGGTTTGCAAATCTGCATCAGACGACAATTCAAAACAGTTCAAGAAAAATAGCAAATGAGGGTTATAACAAAATTACTAAAAAGAATTTTCAAGAGTCGAAATCCAAAGGAAAAAATACAAACAAAAAACAAACAAAAAACAAATTAGGCGCAAAAGCAACAGAAAACTGTGCTTTTTGTATGTCCTCATTCATTTTTAAAAACATTTCAGCAAAATTATGCTTGCAATGAACAAAGGTTCTAGATGTTGTACGGATTTGAGCTTGGTCAAAATATTAGAAAAAGTTAAGTTTGGTTCTGTGGGTGGTTATATCTACAATAACTATCGCTTCAGTGCAATCAAATGAAAGAGATGATATAAAGAACATATAGCTCATTTGTAACTCCATAGCCAACTAAGGACAATGTTTTTGCACGACACAAACCTTTGATGAAACTTATACATAGACTCGCAAAGCATATAATAATGACGATCTTATGACGACTGATGTTGATGATGAATGTCTCAATAGAAAACTAATAGGTACTTATACGAGACAATATTAAAGATCAGGGATAACTTTCATGAGTAAGAAATTTCTTCTTTTTACGAGTAAAACGTGTGTAAAATGCATAGAGCTTCTCACACTAGGGGAAGACATCCCAATACTTCTGTAAAATACAATTGTCCTTCATGGAAAAGGCCATTCACGGAAGAATACAGCGACTTCGTTAAACAGTTAGTAATATGAACAACATGTTATTTGAAATAAAATGTACATAATATAATAATACGTATGTTATTGTATTTCTGTATTCAATATTTGCAATGTTTTTATTTGATATGATATGATATGAAGTATGTTTATTCCAATCAAGGGCCCATGCAGGGCAAAGTCATTACATAAGTATTACATTATTACATATATAGAAAAAAAAACAGTCATATATAATAAATAGTATGTATCCAGAGACGTTACTAAATGTCTCTGGTTTATCACAAGTGAATGTTGCCGATTATGTACTAGAGGTGGCACAAAGTCTAGAGATTTCAAGTGAAAAATATAGTATAAAGAATATATAATAAATAAAATAAAAAGAGGATGATAGAGAGGTGACATAGTGAAACAATCCACCTCGTGACTAGTGCAAGAAATCAAGTACTGTTTGTAGTAGTTGATCAGATGCAAGAGTCACCAAGGGCCGATGCATATAGGAATCTATTTGAATCCTCTATGAAAATTAGACAAGTTCAAAGTGAGTCATGCACTCCCTCTAAATAAAACATTTTTTTACCTAGTTCCTTGCTAAGCGAAATATTGTGTAAGTGCGATCACCATCTGTGTACGAACATAGCGAATATCTGTCGATTTTTGTTGCAAATCAACCAGTCAATCCTTTTGTAGCTTTTCAAAAAGGGGGCGGGGTCCTGCATTTACTATTGTTAAATAGGAATTAAATAAAGACTAAGTAATCGAGTAAGTTGCAACAAATAAATAAAACAGAGTCATATTTAGATTTTTAAAATTTAATTCATATACTTTGCGTGTTGTCTATAAATCCGACTTGCAACATGCCAGGTTGCGTGCTAACACAGGTCGATATGCGATATTTAGCGCTTACTAAATATTGTTTTCGATTGTTTGGATCAAATTTTACTCATTTTTAAGAATATCACAACCAGGAAAAAAAATCTTGAAATGTTTTAAGCTCTTTATTATAACATCAAATGAACGTCAATTTGTGTTATAAGTGACGTCACAAATCATGACAACATGTTTATTTACATTCAAATTTACTTAAGTAATAAAATAAATTTCTATTGTATCAATTCTTGTGCCTTGAAATGCTGAAAATCATAATATTATCATTTTTTTTCATTTTTTACTGATTGACCTTTGACCCCTAATTTACCCCCCTTTCTACCACGTTTGAATTTTACGACAAACCTTTTTGAAATGTACACGACCTAAGCTTTCCAAAAAGGTATAGATATCGAATAGGGTATGCGGGTCATTTAAATTTTAAAATTTCTGGTCTCTGCCGCTCTACTATAATTGAAGCAAATTCTAAAAGCATGGTAGCTAGGTAGAATTAAAAGAAATAAAGTGGTCATTCAGGATATTTACAGAATTTTGTTTTCTACCAAACAAATATGAGTCTTTCAATATCTGGATATTTACCAAAGTTGTATCTGGAATCGAAATTCTTATCGCTTATCGCTCATGCATCTACAGACTTTATGCAACAATTCTGCATAGAAATTAAATTCCATAATCCAAAGATGTGGAGGAGTTTGCGTCACTTTCCACATGAGTAAAAATCCACATCTTGTGGCCTCTTGTTTACACCAAAATAAAGATTTTTTTTAAATCCGAAATCTTATTGCACATCTACAGAATATATGGAACAATTCTACAACAAAATTAAATCTCTGAATCCAAAAAGTCTGACCCTGTACTGCCATTCGATGTTTCGAATTAAAAATTCTCATTTCGCTATTGTTGTGTAGCAATTTTGTCAACAGAGCGAAATTACTGTCTCAAAAACTTATACATCAAGAGTATATTCAGTCACTGTTGCAATTGTCACTACAGAAGTTTTACGGTCATCACCACGATTTGACAGACCGTTACAATGTTTCCATTTAACAAATGAGAATATATATCTTTGTGTAGATCCAGATTTTATTTCCGCTCTGACTAACACCGACTGTAACAAAACCGGACTTTTCACACTGGCAGTGTGACGGGTGCCACGCATGGAGCAGGTCATGCTTACCCTTCCGGAGCACATGATGATACCTCAGTTTTTCAGGGGTTCACACTGCTAGTGCTTTAGTTATGTTGTACATTTTTGTTTTATTTGTTTTGTCTTTGTCATATTGTCTTATTTCTTGTTGGATATGAATTGCTGTGATTTTGGATTTATGATTTTAGAATCCCCCTTTCCTCATTCTTGCTTCGGTATTCGTTTGTCGATGTATTTCATTTTCCGCACATTTTAGACAAAAGAACTTAGAACTAATCATGACATGCTATGCACAACTTTCTATTATTCAGTTTTAATGCTCTTTCTCTGCTGATCAGTACTTGTATATAATTGTTGTTTCTGATACAAATTGACGATAAACTATCAGTGCATGAAATACTTTGAAGCGCTCAATGCTGAACACTATTTTAATGACTAATTTCATCTAATCACTGTAAAAAAAATGTGTTTAGGGCCTAAACGTTTTCCAAAACACATTTCTTGTCTCATATTTTTAACATGTTCTATACCCTAAACATGTATAGACCCTAAACATGTTTAAAGCCTAAACATGTTTAGGTTTTATGTTTGTAGCTTGTAAACATGTTCAGACATTATGTGTTCGGGTCATTTATTTTCAAAATTATTAATAAACTGTTGAGATAACCTACAGAGTTTGGCAATGCATGTTTTACTTTATATGTTAATTGATCAGTCTTGAATATTTGGACCTTGATAGTGATTAATGCTCGTGTCATAGGGTTTTGAAATGTAGATCTAGCTTAATAAACTTTAAGTGCTCAACATAGAAACATTTACAGTTGTTAGAAAATTGTATGAACAAAATGATATTTATTTGTATTTTATACCCACAAAAAGAAACTAATCTGACAAGCCATTACAAAGTAAAAAAAAATGATCAGATTAAATGAAATATATTACTGCAAGATGAAGACCAACAATAAAAAACCTTATTCCTTCAAAACATTTTCTGTTATCCTCACACATGAACTTTTCCAGTGGTCAAGTAACAAAATCATCGATCACTTGCTGTATTTGTTTCATGGGTTAATTTGGTGGACAGCATCATAAAATATCATACGACACAGAATACAAATCGTATAAACTTATTCCATTTATTATTTATATTTTGGAAAAGAGTGACGTATTTATCTCACGAATGTCCAACAATGTAGCTCTAGGAATGTCTAACAACAACATAGCTCATGGAATGTCAAAAAAATTCGCTCAAGGATCCAACAATATAGCTGACGGAAAGTCCAACAATAAAGATCATGGAATGTTCAACAATAAAGCTCAAGGGATGTGCATCTCGCTCGGGGAAAATCCCTTTGTCATTTCGTATTTTGTTAAAATAAATCCAATATTCATGCGTAAGGTTTGATTGATTGATTGATTGATTAGTTAGAGTTTAACGTCCAATGAGCAATATTTCAGCTATATCAGGACGAGAACAAGTTAATCAATTCAAAACAAATTGCAAATAAAAGAAGAAAGAAATAAAGGTGGAAGGGACAACCGGGGCAACGACTTTTGATTGCCACTGGAAAAGGGGAGAAATGGGTAGGGGCAAGAAATTTAGCCTTCTATACGACACCCAGTGCGTCTGCTCTCTTTAGAGAAATATAGAAGGGGTCTTTATACTGCATGGAGCGTGGCGTTTCTCCACACAGTTTCGTAAGGTTTGAAATCATTATTAAAGCCTTTCGTAAAATAATAACGGACACGTTTTTAAATAAAAAATTCATTGACTAAAGTCATCTTTTGTTCCCATCGTTGTTTACACTGTATTCCTTGTTTAGAGAAAATTGTTGACCACGCTGTTTCTTTTGTGTAAAATGATATCTTTGGTGGGAAAGTTTTATGTGTTCCAACTCTTTAACATGTAAAATGTAACATATTCTAACACTAAACGTATAAAATGTAACATGTTCTTACTCTAAACATGTAAATCATTACGTGTTCTGAGTCTAAACATGATTAGGAAATTAACATGTTTAGGAATTATGTGTATAGAATTTCAGCATTTTCCTAAACATGTTTCAAATGGTGCTCAGGGCCTAAACACAATTTTTACAGTGTATGAGACAATCATATTTCGACCTTCGAAAGCTCCGGATTTTTTCTCTTATTTACAATTATAATGGGCGAAATTGCGGTCCTTGTTTAGGGTTTGTTGGTTGAAATTGTTGCACATGGAGTCCACAACTAGTTCGAGTTTCAAGTTGCATGTCCATTTATCGTGTAACTCTGTTTAAGTGGTATCTTTCTAATTGTCTGAATACCTAATATATTTACCAATTTTGTTTCTCTAAGACAATGTACATTTTGAAGCGCTAAGGAGTCCTTATTTACGAAATCATGGAGGGGTCGTGTGATTTTTTTTCTAGCTATAAGGATTCCTTAATTACGAAAGCATGGAGGGGTCATGTGATTTTTTTTCTATCTCGTGGCCACGACATAGTAAGTCGTGGCCACCAGATAGCTATGTCGTAGCCACGAAATACTATCTCATTCCCACGACATAGTAAGTCGTGTCCACGATCTCGTTCCCACGACATACTAATGTGGCCACGACTTACTATGTCGTGGGAACGAGATAGTATCTCGTGGCCACGATATAAAAATTAAATTTCACATGTCCTCTCTATGCTTCCGTACTTAATACCAGGCTTTCGGTCACAATTCCAATGTTCGACCTGTTTGTCATTACTGCATGTATTCCAACATTGCAACATCTAAATTTTTGAAACTTTTATTGAATATCTCCAAATAGTGCAGGATCTGTCCTTATACTAGTAGTTGGCTGATTTTTTGTTTATTTGTTCTGTATCAGCTTTTACACGAACTTCAAAATGGTTTAATTTGACATGCACTGAAGGGACATAGGTTGTTGAAAAGGCCATATGCAGAAACTAAATTCACAGTAACTTCGGTATCTTGTTATTCATCAAGGTTATCAGCTTTTTACAATATCCCATTAATTGTTATCAATTTGGTTTTAATTTTTAAACACATTTTGCTATTAGTGCTAAGAATAAGATATTTCATTACCAAACAAGGATCCCGATGGATATACGAATTAACAGAGTTGACTACTCTTGTACTTGTTAATGTCCATATGGTAGATCCTATTGTGTTTCAAATTTTGGTTAAGAAGTTGCCGCGTTCAAGATGTCATCAGTAAATCTCAAGTTTTTGAATCAACATTAACATGGTTTTTTTTTAAAAGATATCTACCATATATTTGCATGATAGTTTTCATTTTTTTTTTATAACACTACTTATAGTTTACGCTCCAAAAGTAACAGCATGTTAACTTTACCGAAACTAAATACAAATTCTTTGAAAAAAAAACTCTTTATACTCTGGCTCACAAATTTGGAACAACTTACCATATGATTTGAAAGCTTGCAAATCAATTAAAGAGTTTAAAGAAAAATGCTATGCCTACTTTTTAAATGGTAATAAATTGCAAAATACTAGCAGTTACTAGAATAAGTATCAAATACAATGTATTGTTTTATACACAGCATATGGAAAACTGTTTGTAGATATTATATGAAATTTGTGATTATGCTTGTATTTGAGGACCCCCAGGAAGATTAGTTTCGGCTAATGGGGTATCCTCTTGAAATACAGATTATTTACCATCCACCCTGATCGGAAGTTGGATGCAGTCGGTGATATACCTTTGTTTCTCAAATAAGAGCATGTCGATTGCTTTTAATTGCCACCCAACATTCAAGTGGCGCTATATCGGCTCACTTTAGTATGATACAGTGACTAACTGATAGAGTCGGTTGCTCACAAATAGGCTACTCAAACAAGGGTATGATACCCATAACTTGAAGTCATCGCTACAGAAGTTTTACTGTCGACTTCACGGTCTTGTTGACTGCTATTCGATATCTGTTCCCCGGTTGACAAGTGATCTTTCCCTAGTTACAGTTAAATCTGTTTTTCCTCCACAAGATTTGACTTTACAACCACAGTTGACATGTTCAATAGGGCGGCTGTCTTATACGAAGCAGATGATGCTTACTCTACTGGTGTACCTGATTTCACCCATGTTTTTTTTTTGTTGGACACGCGTTGTTCATCTTCGTACACATGTCTTCATTTTTCTTTTCTGTGTCGATGATGCCATTGAACTTGGATTATTCGTTTTTAGACTGATGGTTCGGTTTATCAAGACCCGAAAACCGATTCTATTTGGAAACTTACAATATCTAAATTTTTGTAAATGTCGTTAAAAACTAAGGAGTATCTCCCTCATGCAAAGCTCTGTCCTTAGCTGATTTTGGCTTGATTAAGATCACATTGGTTGTTTGTTCTCTATCAGTTTTTAAACATCGATTTTATCTGCACTGAAGAGACATAAGTTGTCGAAATGCACATATGCAGAATTCAAATTCACAGTAACCTCGGTGTTTATTTATTTGTTACCACTGGGTCGATGCCAATGCTGGTGGACTGTTAGTCCCGGAGGGTATTCACCACCCCAGTATAGACAGTGCTTTGGTGCTGACCGGAAAGCCGATTCTATTTGGAACCTTACAATATCTAAATTTTTGTAAATGTCGTTAAAAACAAAGGAGTATCTCCTTCATGCAAGCTCTGTCCTTAGCTGATTTTGGCTTGTACATTTAGATCACATTGATTATTTGTTCTCTATCAGTTTTAAACATCTTTGAGTGTATGGTCTTCCAAACGTTTAGTTTTTATCTGCACTGAAGAGACATAAAGTGTCGAAATGCGCATATGCAGAATTCAAATTCACAGTAACCTCGGTATTTATTCATTTGTTTATAGCAGTAAAAGTATCCAAAATTCCATGATCTTCATATACTGGACCTTACGTTTTATAGAAATTTACTGTTTTTATCAAAATTCAAACCCCTTCAAAATACTAAGGCTGCATTGCTTGTATGGCACTCGGTATATGGCCTTGGTACTGGATTTGACCTCCTATTTCGATGTTATTTTGTACTGAATGAGTACTTCTTTATTGACTACTTTTGGATTATGGCTTTCCATATTATTTGACTTTAATGCTGCTGATGAGAGGTTACTCCTTGAAACACGTGTACAGCATAACGAAATTTACTGTTTTTTTTCTGGAACATCGGTATTTTTGTATTTATACAATATATAAATGTTAAAGCACCCTCCGCGTTATATTGCAGGTAGTTGTATGTATTATGTTGCTGAAAAATGTCTGTGTAATTCTTGCCAGGGTCGCCACGTTAATTTCTGCGTGCATAAACATCATATAAATCTTGCAATTGTTGAAACTAAGCTGAAAACCCGGGCTGAAAAGATTAATTATTATATATATATATTTTTTTTTTAATGAATTTTTATTTTTAGAGTGGAAAACATTTCATAGGAAGTACTAGTACTAGCTAGTTCGAAGCAAACGCTCTTTGGTTCTCTACATAAACACAGTGGGCTGTTGCTGTGTGGTTTGTGTTGCAGCTGAACTTCTGTGAAAGTAATACATTTTTTGCCTATTCGGTCGGTGTCTATGTGAGAATTACTTGTGAGAATTTACCGTTGAATCGTACACAAGATACTTTACTTATTATCCACGACAAATGAATAGAAAAATGAGCTAAATAAATATTTTTACCATGAAAATTATTTCGAGACAACTCAAAGTAGCTTCATAAATATTACTTATACTGATTCCACATAACTTGTATATACCAATACATATATGAATGATAATACTCGAAGCTTATCAAAAATGAAAATTGTACAGTTGATACTCTCAGAGAGTTAAATATTTGACCGTATTGGAAGTGGAACTAGAGTCATTCTTTAAACGTAAGCAAGTAATTTTTTTTTGAAAACACACTTGTTTTTCGGCCTTTACAAAGATTTGTCCGCGAGTTTTGTTTGTCGACAAGCAGAGGCACATACATGTCATTGGTTGTGACAGCTTTGATGTTATAATGTTCACCGGTATTTGTTTTGGAATACTAAGATGTCTTTTAATTGTGTTAACATCATGATATAGAATCGTTACAAATCTTGATTGATTATTTGAATATTTTTCAAATGGTTTTCACAGTTATTTTATGAACTGGTCATATTTCTTGATGAGTGATATAGAAATTTTAATTATGCATATAAAATAATGTATGTTGTATATTTGAAAATATGTGACAAACAAACTGGCACCATTTGAAACGACCTACGTTGTTGTGTACTTATTTATTGTAAACACTACAAACTTCCAAACTTGTCCTGGAAAGGGCCGTTATTTCCAATATATATATAAGACTTTAAACGAAAAGACCCACAAAATATTTTCAACATAAACTTGCACCAGGTCAAAACACTTAGTAAAATGGAAACAAATAATACGAACGATGATTTAGATTTTGAAGATCTCTCTAGTAATGGCGGCGACAAAGCTGAAACAAAGAATAGCAGTAGTCCAAAACCTGGTATGTCCTACATTGCTTTGATTTCACTTGCAATACAAAGTTCATCAACAAAAAAGATGCTGCTTTCCGACATATACAACTGGATTACTGAGAATTACCCGTATTACAAGATGGAAGACAGGAGCTGGAGAAACAGCATCCGACATAACCTCTCACTAAATGAATGCTTCGTTAAAAGCGGACGGTGTGAGAATGGGAAGGGAAATTATTGGTCCATTCACCCAGCTAACATGGAGGATTTCGCAAACGGTGACTTCCGTCGAAGACGTGCACGGCGTCGAGTGCGAAAGTGTGACGAAGAACTTCAAAAACTAGTGTCTTGTGAAGACGAATGCGATGACAACAGTTCCGTATCGGAAGAACCATACTGTACAATAGCTCCCCAGAATGCTTATGTTCCAATGACCAGTACGTGGGCTTCTCCGGATTATTTGGTATCTTTATTTGGTGCTGAAGCTATTTTATCACTAGAGGAGCGAGTTCAGTATTTTTGCAGAAATAATAGTTCCGTACAACCGACTTCTCAGAGCGAACATTATCCAAATTTATTTACTGTAAATAACGATCATGGATTTACACCGACACCGATGAATATGAACAGTTGTACAAACTATATCCAACCGTCCACTGTGAACGTTAATGTGAACGTCAGCGTTCAGAGCATTCCAAACAGTGTTGACCAGATGATCCCGTCATGGCAGGACACATTCAACAGATTGCAGACTGGCTTAAACAATAGGTATTAGAACTGATGAACATTTTTTTCTTTCGATTTTATTTATCTATCTATTTAGTGCTGTGAATATTTGTTTATTAAATTATCGTATTTTTAATGCATTTTTATTTCTGTGAATTCGGTTAGATTTAATGATTTCTTGATAATTTTGGTACTTTCAAAAACCTTTTTTTAATTCTGCCTATCAACGGCACTTTTCATAGTAATTTCAATTAAAACGTAAATTTTACGTATGAGGTTAAAAATAAAAAGTCAAACTGATTAGTTAAATTTTCTTGGGTCTCAAAGATGAGTTTTATTTTGGAATTCTTACCACCAACCATTCAACCTTGAATTCCATTTTATACAACTTAATTAACGATAATTGAATTTTAGAAAAAATATAACATCCAGTGTCTGTTTTCTGGATCAAAACAGGTTGTTCGGGGATCACTTAACTTTCCGACAGTCTGTGTCCTGGCCAGTTCCTGTCATCATGATGCGTACTTTCGTACAGTTTTATAAGATTATGAAGTTGTTGGATGATTTTATCATTAACGCACGTGCTTTCTTCATTATTCTGCATGCAGCCATTCTATTCCTTCGTTATTTCATTGGACCTTTTGTTTTGCTACATTTTATTTCATGACCTCTCCATATTATGTGTTTTCTTGTTCACCCCCGGTGTGTTTTCTTGTTCACCCCGGTGTGTTTTCGTAATCCCGGTCATTGGGATCCTGAAAAAAAACTGCATTTATGTTTGAATCATTTGCCATGATCATGAATCATGGCCCTATCAAATGTCTTCGATAATCTAAGATAAAGCTACTTGAGAGTTGAAGAAATGTATACGTCACAAACTCTCATGATGGAACAATACAACACAATAAAACCACAAATAAGCAAAAAAAAAAAAAAAAAAAAAACAACAACAACAACAACAAAACAAAAAAAACAAAAAAAACAAAACAAAACATAACAAAAAACAAACAAAAATAAAAAGAAAAAAAACGACGAAAATGAACTTATCACATACTATATAGAACCGAACATCGTAGCATATATGACCCGTAATGAAACCACATCACATAACAATGGGACTATATGTAACCGTGATCATTGTTATACATAAGTTATCTACGTTTGCACCCGTAGATATAGAGATTGCAACACCCTGAAGTACCCTAGTACACCCTGAGGCAAAGTCGAAGGTGGTACAGGGTACTGAAGGGTGTCCATAAAGGAGGTATAAGATGCATGTGAGACTAATTTGATCTGTCTTTACCGAAACATTACTTTTAAGTCTACTTTATACCAGGGACTCCTGTTTATACCAAGGACTTATAACTCATTATACGTCTTTGTTTATACAAAGATATATTTCTTACAACAGAGACATTTATTTCCGAGTAAAGGGTTAAATGTCATCATTTGATTTATTTCACCAAGTTGTGGGGATAATGCAGCAGTATAAAATCTCAAAAGCAAAATATTTCGAAACAAATGGATACATTAATAACACTGAGAATTCATTTTACTGAATTGAACCTGTTGGGTTGTTATTGGTTGAAAGATTTCACATATCTCTGTACAAATTTAAGTAATTAATGCGGTCATACTAAAAAGCGCCCGGGAGCGCCCGGGAAGGTAAAAAGCGCCCGGGAGAAGTAAAAAGCACCCGGGATATATCAATCTGTTAAGAATGGTGTTGTTTGATGTAGCTCTCTGTCACTATAGAAGTTTCCTTTGATTCTTTTGTTTAAATGGTTGTATTATTTTAAATTCTCACACATAAAATTGTAATTAAGGAAAGTCATGTGTGTATCCTGACTTGCACAATTACTACAAATTATCTGCGTGCTAATCCGTCGTAGCACAAGTAAAGTCACGATTTTACATGTAAAATTGCTTGATTAGAGAATAAAAATATACCATCAATCACTTTATGCATTACCACAGTTGGAAATTTTGAGAAAGTTTTTTCAATGCCGGGTAGCTCGTTTTTATTTTCATTTTCGAGGGTGTCTTCGTCGAGGTCCACGTTCTCCAGTCATTAAGAATAGTACAATGTACAAAGGAATACTGACGCACGTTGTAAACTCTCTGATATTAAACCGGATCTTTAATATAGAGTCTTTTATATTTTCATAATTGATAGTTCTTTCAAGTACAAAATCAAATATGAATAACTTCGTTCCACAGTCAGGAGTCTAAGCATCCATAATGGTTGATCTAGATGGTAAAACATCGCCGTACATGTTGAGTGAACGAACATGGAATCTTTTTCATCGTGCCTAGCTAGTGTTTTTAAAATATTTAATTGCAAGCACTGCATTGTGTTAAAATAACATTAGATAGTTCGAGATTGTTTTGTAGCCCCTCATAGTTGAACCCGTCTTGAGTTGTAATCATCCAGCTGGCAAAAAATTAGAGAACATAATCCGCTATTTGGCAAGAATTTCTAGCAAAGTGTACAGATGTTACGTTTCCCAGTATGTCTACATCATATAGTTTGTCATTTCGTTCGGTATATCCTTTATATAAATAGAAAAATTTCCCCCGGGCGCTTTTTACTTTCCCCGGGCGCTTTTTACCTCCCCGGGCGCTCTCTGGTGCTTTTTAGTATGACCCAATTAATGGGATGCTAGCTAAATGGATATAATGTTGAAGCAGGCCTTCCTGTAAATTTGGTTGCAAAGTATAAAAGCTGTCTAAGAGGAGTTGCAGATAATGTAGGTACATGTATACAGTAAGACACTAAAGTTTGTCCTTTGTCTTGTTTGTGTTTTTCCTGTGTAGTTGTTTGGCAGATCGTGGAATGTGAATGCAATTTTCAGCCATTGTAGATGTTTCCTGTTACCACCTAACTGTCAATGGTTTGTGTAGTACTCATCAAGGCCATTAATTTGATGAAACATCATTGTCCTATAATGTGTAGTTGTTGAGAAATGGACTTTAACGCAAAACTTAACCAAAGGCATTGAAGCGTAAAATGAAGGTCAAAGCCACTTAATTGTCAAATGATTTGGATAGTACTCATCAAGGCCATTAATTTGATGAAACATCATTGTCCTATAACATCTAGTTGTTGAGAAATGGACTTTAACACAAAACTTAACCAGAGTCACTCAATCATGAAATATAGGTCAAAGTGTCAAACTGCCTAGTGAACTATGTAGTACTATCCAAGATCTACCTACTGGTCTACTATCATTGTTCTATACCTTACAGTTTCTGAGAAATGGACTTAAACGCAAAACTTAACCGTACGGAAGGACGGACAAGGGTAACACTATATGCCCCTTCCCTATTCGTGGGCGGGGCATAAAAAACAAGTGAATGGTGCACACCTACAATATATACTGAAGCATTCCTGCAACTATCGTTAGAAAGTACACAGCGGTTTAGGAGGAGATGTGTATAATGGTAAAAATTTTGGAGCCATACAGACAGACAGACAGATGGACAGACGGACGAACGCAAGACGACGAATAGTGATCCGTATGTGTTGATCCTACACTAGATGCAGGAGACACAAAAATAGTTTATGGCGCAAAATGCTGAACATCTATACACTTAAGGCATTCTGGCTCACAATTGTCTCTCAAGAGCTAACTTGGTCAATGAACCATGTCTCGTAGGCAGTATAAAATACTATTTTAACAGACGTTCCAATAGCTGCAGAAAAGATGTTTGGGTTCGTACTCAAAGAGTTATTTTAATTCTTGCTGTTAACCATCTTGAATAAAATCCGACAAACTCCATGTTAAAGAAAAGCATTGTGACCTAGTTTGGTTCTTATTAATTTGATCTATACAAGTCTAATTTTGTACACGTTCCCATTAAATGGCCTTCTTAGATCGAGTATGTACCTGTTGAAGAGCGAACAATCAGTTCTGTACTGAGGACCATCTTAGACGATGTTCTTTACCTACTCAATGGAACGAGGGACTAGCCAAATACCACGGGATATAAGCAAGTAGTTTTATAAATGAGATTCTTATAAGTCAACTTTTAGCTTTTACTCATCACTAGCAACCACCTTGGATGATTTGCTCACCTTCCAGACACAATTTTGCCATCACTTGGCGTCCGTCGTC